>JAOVVA010000037.1:3641084-3653566 GCA_028565275.1 Leiocassis micropogon | reverse complement strand
GTCAAGGGTTAAAGTGGTCCCTTTGTGAAGTGAAAGCAGATTAAGGGGAAAGAGAGAAGGAGAGAGAAAGAGAGAGAGAATTGAAATGACTTTGAATGAAACTGTCGACTCCTGCATGCAGGTTTATGATAACATCAGCTCTCTGCTTTCTGCTTATCACATGTTTTAACTTAGTCTCTCTCTCTCTCTCTCTCTCTCCGCTTCTGTCGCTCTTCAGGCCATTTCCACTGTTTAGTTTTAGTTATGGGTTTGTTTGGTTTGAAAAGCGATAGAGAGATGGAGAGTGAGTGCAGTCTCTTATAAGCAGTCTCTCTTTCTCTCTCTCTCTCTCTCTCTCTCTCTCTCTCGCTGAGTTTAGGGTCAGCATGTAATGATTCGAACTCTAAACTGAGTTTTAGCGATCGATTCCTCCTGTGGATCAAAACAGCCCAGCATTCGCTCTCCTTCTGAGCTTACAAATGTACCACTGTGATGGGGTGCATACGTGTGTGTGTGTGTATGCGGGGGTGGGTGCGCGTGCGTGTGTGTGTGTGTGTGTGCATGCGTGTGTGTGTGTGTGTGTGTGTGCGTGCGTGTGTGTGTGTGTGTTGCGACTGCCTGCTGCTTGTGAATAGCCCCTGTGATCTGTTATGGCCAGGAGCACATGCTCAGGGCTGCATTGGTTTGTAAATGAGAGTACATTTAGTGCGGAGAGAGAGAGAGAGCGTCGAAATCAAAGACAACCCCCACCGAGTCTGTCTTTTTTCTTTTTTTTTCTTCTTTTTTTTTACCCACAATGCCACTGCACCTACCTCCAGCCTGAGCAGGGAGAGGCCCCCAGTTGGCCGGCTGCCAGATGTGAAAAGAGGATAATAAAACAAACGGTTAAGTGAGTGAGTGAGTGAGTGAAGACGTGAGTGACTTAATGGACACGTGAGTGATTGAGTGAGCAAGCGAGCGACCAACCAAGTGTTTGAAACTCTTTCTCCAACATCAATCTCAAACACAATTATGTTTTAAAGATGTATTCAAATTTATCATTCGCACAAATTCCATGCGCTTGTTCTGCCTCGATTCCTTATTCCCGGCTTCTTTTCCCCCATTTTTCCGGACCTGGAAGTGAGCTCCTTCCCCAGCTGGATCATTTGCAGCTGCACAGCTTTACGTCTTACTGAAACAGTGACCGGACTGGAACTGGAAGATTTCTGAACGCTGGATACGAAATTTCCTTTGAACATGTAGGGTACTTTCAAGTTCAAAGGTCCCAGGATCAAACCCCAACACCACCACCACCAAGTTGCCACTGCTGGGCCCCTGAGCAAGGCCCCTTAATCCTCAACTGCTTAGATGTATAATGAGATAAAAACATAAGTCGCTCCAGATAAGGGTGTCTTCCAAATGCCGTACTTCATTTTAAAATCATATTAAAAACAGCATTTTAAGCAGAATTTGTAGGATTTAGGTTGAACTTACACTATACAACAGTACATTTGGATTCTTGCAAGGTTAATTCATGTTAATGCTATTTGAGAGCTGTTTACAAGCTGTAATTCTCCCCAGCACCCATTTTCCATAGAATGTCTCAGTTTTTAGAAGGAGACATCCAGTTCCAATCCAGTTATCATACACGATACAGTGCAAAACTCATGAGCCTTCAGTCATTTCATCATATTTAATTCAATTCAATTATTATTATTACGTAGATCAAATTAAAGAAATGGAAACAAATGGTTTACTGTGCCAGGCTGTGAGGTGCCCTAAAATTCGATACAATGTAAAAAAAAGGTTGTATATACTGTATGTACCAACCTCAGCAGCAGCCTCATTTCCCCTCTCGTCTGTTCCAAAAACTCAGCATTCAGCATCACCAGTATATTAATTACCAGCCTGATCATCAACTGTCATCATCTACACCTGTTTCTCACTGGTTCATGCCTTAAGTTAGATGGTTATATGCTTGAATAATTCATAGGTCACTGGAAGCTGCTCATGCACAGGGACTGGACTGGAAATGAGAGCCTTCAGGAAGCCTGGAGAACTTTGGAAGGCAAATATGAAAAAATGAAGGGCGGTTTAAGATTTTTATAGAGTACAGTTCTGTATGCACTTTCAACATACGAGGTGGCGTTAAAGCTGAAGGATCGGCAGCGTTTATATTGTTACAGCAGCGAGGGGTTATAGAAATTCCAAACAGCTCCTTTAATCATTTTCCCTTTTCAGCTTGCGAAGACATTTTTTGTATTTATCTGTAAGGGGAAAATGTAACAAGAGTATATAAGATAATATTGAAAAGTGTTATGCCTCGATCAAGACATCACATCAAAATGTTATTTCCAAGTAAGGAAACGGGTGAAAAATACAAAACACTACAGCGTTATCAGATTGTCCGGTTATCATACCCCGAATATTTCGCCCCTTTTCACCAATAGAGTAGAATGCAATATTGTTTGTGCCCGAGGGGTTGCAAATAATTTGACGTGTGATAATAGATGCCAGGCATTTTATTTCCCCACAGACATTCGCACATAAGAATATTTCTGTGTTAAGGTTATGAAATGGTGTTCAGAAGAGGAATAAAGCAGGATATGGAAGGTATTATCACCGACAAAGCAGGATAAACAAAGCAGGACAAAAACAGATTGTGTAATGTAATGGCTGTTAATACGGCCTTATTATTGCTGTTCGGGACTGTCACCATGTATTACACTGTAAATGATTGTGTTATCTGCAGTAATATTTGCGATATGGTTTATTCATTCAGCTGTGTGGGAAATCGTTATATGTGCAATGCTCAGTCCAATGCCTGAAGCGAGCTTCTAATATGTTTTCCTTTTCCAGCCTCAAATGTTTTTCTAGGCGTTTAATATCTAATCTGTGGCCTGAGCTCCGGCGTACGGTTATTTCTCAGTCTTTATTCTCCTGTCCATCTCTGAGGACTGATTTGTTCAGCCATTATTCAGTTTAGGGGCGTGTTTCATTCTTGTTACTGTGCACTAGCGATGTACTCTACATGCCCTCCTTGTTCAATTAATTACAGAGGCCTCATTGTCTGATCTGACCCACTTCCCTCCTTTCTTTTCCGTCATTATTTCTCTCTCGTCAGGGCTAATGTGGCTTGGCGTCCATCTTGCTGTCCCCCTGCTGGGGACATGCCAGGCTTTACACACTAAACACGTCTCTTTTTCTTTTCACTTCTTTTAAAAAAAAAAAAATTTTTGACCCTGAGAATTTCTTTTTTTTGTTCAAGATAAAATGAAAACTCCAACAACTTTTATCACAGACGTTTTTAAAACATTGGTTGGTATTTCAACACCACGTTGTGTAAACACTAACAAATTCTAGTCTAGCATCTAGGGATGGGCATTATAGGCAAAACTCGTATTGAAATTTTTCAAGGTTCTTATTTGAAAAATATTCAAATGATATCGAAACTTACCCTGGTCAAAAAAGGAGGACAAAAATAGGGAAACCTTCAGTCCAGCTGTTTCAGATACGTGGCAGCTTATCAAAATCGCACGATTTAAACAGCTGCAACAACTGTTAATAAATTATCCTATCAGCAACTACTCGGGTCAGCTTACAATCTCACTTACAAACTTAGAAGATCTCTTAGGTGACTTAAAATAGGGACAGTAACTTATAGTATCTTTAGTAACCTACAGTCTTACAGTAACCTAGAGAATCGCAATAACTTGCAGAATTATAAGAACTTAATATAATATAATAACACAATCACAATTTCTTACAGGGCGGCACGGTGATGTCGTGGTTAGCACTGTCGCCTCGCACCTCCAGGGCCCGGGCTCGATTCCCGTCTCTGTGTGCGTGGAGTTTGCATGTTCTCCTCGTGCTTGGTGAGTTTCCTCCAGGTACTCCGGCTTCCTCCCACAGTCTAAAGACCTGCAAATTAGACTAATTGGTGTGTGTGTGTGTGTGTGCATGTTTGTGCACTGCGATAGATTGGCACCCTGTCCAGGGAGTCCCCCGTCTAGTGCAGGACCCCCAGCTCCAGGCCCCCCGCGACTCTGATTACAGGATAAAGCGGTATACACGATGAGTGAGTGAGAATTACTTACAGTCTTGCAGTAACTTACGAAATCACACGAACTTCAAGTGTCACACTAACTTATATTTTCACAATAATGCACTTTATTGCAGTAACCTATATTCTCACAGTAACTTTTGTAGTAATTTACAATATATCAGTAATATTATACAGTCTCACAATTAACTTAGTCTTACAGTAACTTACAGGAAAAAAATTAAAAATCTCATACCAATGTTGTTGTTCACATACACAACCATACACAGAATGACACACAGTGAAATGCTTATCGAGGTAACGTACAGTCTCACAATAACGTGGAGTATCTCACAAACCTACAGTATAGTCTCACAATAGCTTTAGCGATAGCTGCATAGAAATAGCCACAACAGGGTCGTAGTAATCTATTATAGAACCTGCAGAACATACAGTAACTTACAGAACCATAATAACCTGAAGTGACTTAAAATATTGCAGATTACATACAGTAGTCAATAACTCACAGTAGCTTAATGTACTGCAGGGACTTACGGGATCTCAACAAATCGCATTTAACTAACAATCTCACCATAATGTATAATGACATCAACTCGCACTCGCATGGTACCTGAGAGTGTAGCACTGACTCACACTCGCACAACACTGAGTATACTGAGGATACTTTACTTTTCATGTACAGCTGATCTTCTGACTACAGGTTGCAATGTTTGTTTCGGGTTTAATATTCATAAATATTACAAGTGTGTGTGTGTGTGTGTGTGTTCAGGGCAGTGACAGTTTACACACATATGTGCCTGGATATACACACATTAGCATTGACACAGACACACTGTCTGTCTCTCTCTCACACACACACACACACACACACACACACACACACACACACACACACAACCTACTGTGTCAGTGTTGCAGCTGCACTTTTCATGCTGAAATAAACCATGCACTTCCCCCACCATCTTCCCACAATGCACTGCAGTCTCACTCTCTCTTTCTTACACACACACACACACACACACACACATACACTTTCCATATTCTTCATTATCCCTTTTCATGCACTACGAGAAGTTCCGTCTTGAGTCTGTGAGACAGGGTCCTAAACCTTCACACACACACACACACACACACACACCCCTGCACGTTTTTGGAGTATCGCACCACTTTAATAATAACAGAGTACTGAAAGAGAGAGAGAGAGAGAGAGAGAGAGATAAGTGATTCAGTGAGCGCCTGATAAAGAGGGTCATTCATTCTCTCTGCTGTTTTGGACAGATGTTGAGCTGATTGTCAAGGTTCTTGTGTGTGTTTTTGTGATCCGGTACCGTGTCAGGTGATCAGCCGGAGCCACCTGCTCTACCAGATGCTTCCGAGGAGTGTGTGTGTGTGTGTGTGTGTGTGTGTTTTGCAGTTTGCGGCAGCATTTTTACTTTAACATTTAAGCTTATTCACTCAGTCTATCTCTCTTTTTCTCTCTCTCACTTTTTCTGTGTGTGTATGTGTGTGTGTCTCTCTCTCTCTCTCTCTCACGTTCTCTCTCCAGGGCATAGACTAATTAATGGATACCATTCACAGTTGATTAGCTACAGTTCCTTCGGTAATTACATTCGCATACTAACCACCACTCAGAAGAAAAGAAGCTATAACAAGGTAGCTGGAGAAAAAAAAACCCCGAATGAAAGCTCTTCTCTTTTGCTTCTGATCTTAATTTTCTTTCTGCTATTGTTTGTCCAGTATAAAAAGATAAGACTGGAGAAGGTGGAGGAGGAGGAGGAGGAGGAGGAGGATTGTGGGAATTGTGTCTTGTGTCCTGTGTAGATTCTTTCCCCAGACTATGTGTGTGTTTAGAAGTGCGCGTGTTTGCCGTTCGGGCCTCTCCAGCTGCCACCCCGTAATTCTTCATGATGTTGTTGCATTGTTCTTACCTGTCAGAGTGACGGGCGCTACAGCGAAATAAAAAACGATATCTTAACAAGTGGAGATGAATGCGGGCCATAAATCTAATCTTTTCACAGGAGATTAGCGCACCTGGCACACGCTGGCAATTTCTCTATGATTCATCGCGAGTAATTTTATCATGTAATTGCCGCACCGACTGATAATTCTGCATCCTGTGCGGAGCGTAAACGTTTCTTTGAATATTGTAGGAAAAGACGAATCTGGTACAGTATGTTGACTTGCACACGGATAAATACAAAAATAAATAAAAATAAAAAACTGCTCTCGTTAAGGGGTCGCCAAAGCGGACCGTACGATCCGCACACAACTTGGCACGGGTTTTACGCTGGATGTCCTTTCTGACACAACCCTCACATTTTTCTAACCGGGCTTGGGACCGGCTCTGCATGCATTGGCTGGGTCATATGGGGTGTGGCAAACCACCGACGGGCGGGGCTCGAACCCAGACCCTTAGACCCCTATATCAACAGCCTTAACCGCCCTGAGCCAAAAGAAAAACGAAAAAATTTTCATTCGTGTATCAGCACTTGTTTATGTATATATTGATTTTTTTTTTTTGCTCTAATTGGTGATATGTTTGATGCAAACTACATCGTTGCATTAAATCCAATCCTTGTTTGATCCTTGCATTCTCTGTTTAATGATTTCAGCCCTCAAACATGTTACATTTACATTACGGCATGTAGCAGACTTTATTATCCAGAGCGACTTACAAAAGTGCTTTGAAGTTTCCGTCATTAGACACCCGTACACTGGTTACTAGGTTACCAACTAAGTACCATCAGTTAAACACTGTTGGAAGGGATTTTTATTTTTTTTTGAGTCGGGGGTTGAAGATTTGCCAGTGACTCGGCTGTACGGACGTCTAGAGGAAGTTTATTCCACCACCTACTGTAGGTGCCAGAACACAAAAACAGTCTAGATGCACGTCTTCCTCGATCCCTGTTCCAGCTGGTTGGTTTGGATTAACCATGTTTTCATGTGATTTGTGACTTGTGCCTCTTACTTCCATCGGTAACAAAAGAGTCAAACATTAACCCACACTGAGCATCGCCCCCGCTCTTTCATTCCTACTCGTTCATTTCAACCCCTTAACTTCAATTTTGCAACAGATGCTTTCAATAGCGAGTGCTGAATTTGTTTACTTGACTTTTTTTCTTCCACTTTTCAATTGCATTAGTAAACCACAAAAAAAACATATTTAATGCACATATTTGGTTGAAACGTTAAAATCATTTTACTCTAGCGTTCTGCAAACATCCTGCATGTTTTTCAAAATTCCAAAAGAATATCCAAAATTCCCTTTTTTGGCAGTTTTCGACATTAAAGTGGGTCTCCGGTGAGCATGTACACACACAAATGTGAGGGAAAAAAAATTCATTTCCTTGACCTTTCTCCTTTTTTCATTTTTGTGACATAGACACTACCAGGGTTAAAACGTGTTAGTTAGACCCCTCCCCTAATGTGACCTCATATGAGTGAACCCTCCCCTGAGTGGGGATTTTTTCTAGAACATTTCTTTTTATGTCACATTAGGCTTGTCACTTGGTCTAAATCCTTTGAGATAACAAAAATATTAATTGAACCATTTGCATTTCTTTCATACTGTACATTGTATATTATATATATATACTGTATATTAAAGTTAAATCAAGTCAAAGTTATTGGCATAACATATGATTACAAAGATCTTTAGACTAAATTATAGTAGATCTTCAGAAGCCTGAGGTTGCTGATGGGGTTTTAAGCCCCATCACTGCCGGGTTGGCAATGTTGATGGGCCTCAACCCCATGCTCGAACCAAATACCCAGCCACTGGAGATGCAGGGCACACTCAGTGCCAGTCCCAAGACTGGAGAAGTAGTGCCAGTGCCTGTCACAATAACTTTCATATGGAGTGATGCATGTATACGGAACAGGAAACATGCACTGTTGCCTCACACTACCAGAGCTGGGGGTTCGAATTTTGCCAGAACTTTGTGTGTGGGTGTGTGCGTTGTGGGTTTTCCTCCCATAGTCCAAAGACCTGACTGTCTTTGGGCTGATGGTCTTTCTATATTCCATATATCCATACTGTGTGAGAGTGTACTCCACCCCATCCTGAGTGCCCCAGGATCCCAGGATGATATGCTCAATACATGCCCGTACAGTGATGTCATTACACAGTACATTGTAGTGAGCATGATTGTTCCAGCTGGTGAAAAGTTATCCAAAAGTAGAACCTCAAGTTTGTGTACAGTGGAAGAACTCTCATGTTGATCTCCAGCTGTTTGTGGACTCAGTGCTCTGCTTTATGATGCAAAACCAAGTTTTTTTCTTTTTTCCTTTCTTTTTCTAATAAACATGAGAACTGAAGAGTGAGTTAAATTCAATTAAAGCCCCCTCACTTGGTGTTAGAGTGATCGTGTATTCTAACACCGTCTAGTTCTAACAGACTTTATAGATGAATTGCTTTTTATGGGTCACCGAAGCTATCTGTGTAGATCTGACGTGTAAATAAAAAATAACACCTCTGCCTACTTTCTGTGTTTCTGTTGCAGTTTGGAAACAACAATAACTACATGAACATGGCTGACGCAAACGGGTCTCTGCTTGCCGGTGGGGATGTAAGTAGCTCCTTACTGCTGCAACAACATCGAACAGTGTCGTACATGGGCAAGTCTCGTGAGCTCCAGAACTTAGAACAATGAAATAAGAATATTTGGAATAACGAAATAAAGTTTTTGTTAATTAAAAAGTTAATTAAAAAGTTCCTTTTCACTGATCATTGCCAAATCTGTTTAGTGCACCATAAGGAAAGATTTACTAACTGGCTCTGACCCCAACTTCCTGAAGTGGGATGAAGCGAGGAGGAACATTTCACTGTGCATTAATGAGTATGTGACAAATAAACCTTAAGAACCACATTTGGTAAAAGTGCCAGGAAAATATGTTTGTTTGTATTTTTGCACATTGTTATGTTTAAGTAAATGTGCATTAAACTTTGTTTTTAAAAATATTTTATGTATACAACTTTTTGCCAAAATTATTAATCTAGATGCGTGAAGAACCATGTAGGGTAACTTCCCCAACCTTGATTTGCAACATAAAAAGATAAAAATGAAGTTTTAAAGAAAGTTTAAAAGAAAGTTTACAAAAAAAAAAAAACTTGAACTTTTGAATCTATTTCTATTTCCAGTTTTTTTCGAGTCGTTTTTACAAAAAATCTGTCTGATTTTCAAGTCATCAAGGACAGACGAAGAAAAAAAAAACAACCTCTCCTCCAAAGTAACACCTTTGTATATTTATAAAGGTGTTGAAGAAGAACTTTGATATTTTACATAGCAGTGACTATCGTCAAGTGGAAGGTGTGAAGCTTTAATATTTTTATTTGGGATCTGTAAAAAAAAGCAGAATAGCAGAGGATGAAAGGCGGAAACCAAATTTAACCCACACTGGATTGAGAAATGAGAGACACTTTTTACCGCAGCGCTGTTTCTGTTTATTGATTCATTTTCTAGAACAGCAGGTTCAGTAGTTCCAGATATTGCAGTTTTTAATATTAATGCTCTTGTGATAATGTAACACGGGACTAACATACAGTAGTAACCATAGCAACAACAACAACAGGAAGTCAAAAGTTTCTCCACAACATTAAATGTATCAGAGGCAAAAACTTTTCATGAAGTGCTATTATTAACTTATTATGCACTTCATCCTCTCACCCTATTGTTGCTTAGTTTCCTGTTTCTTACAAAGCCAGCGATGTTATTGGGTTGTATCATTTATTTTAACAACTGTTTCATAGATTTAGCTAAAATCACTTTTATCATGAGCACTTATTGTTAAATATATATTTTCCTGCTAATTAGCTATAATGTCTTATATCTGAAAAATACAATACTTTTCATTATATATTGCTCACTACGTAGTGCTGGATGATGTGACATTCGGCCATGTTAAACTTGATAAAATACACAACCCCATTCCGTCTCATATCGGTACACACCTGACTATCTAAAGTAGATATTAGACTGCTATTATGAATTTATGAAATCTAAATTGGCTTTCATTCAGAATAAACTTAAAAAAAAAAAAAGTTTAGATACACTTACATTATGTAAGTAAAAGTCTCAGTAAACACGTGATGGTAAATATTCAAATCTTTTTTTATTGAATATGCAAATTATATGCAAATAGATTGTTTTTATTTTTTTGGGAAATGTTCAGAAAAAAGTTGCACGCTGTAATATTTCTCTCGACCCTTCACTTTGATTACAGCCGTTGCATCATTTCGATAAGCTTACGCAATGTCACAACATTTATTTCACATTTATTCCTCTCCAAGGTCTTGTATTGATAAGGAGACAGTCGGACCACTGCGTAAAGTCTTATCCAGGACATCCCAGAGATTCTTAATGGGACTCTGTGGTGGCCAATCCAAGTGTGAACATGGTGTCTTATGCTCCCTGAACCACTCGTGCAAAATTTGAGCTCCTGGCATCGCCATCTTGGAATATGGCTGGAAAAATCCATTGATCCATTCAGTACATTCAGGTCATCAGCTGACCTCATTTTTTGAGCACATAACAGTGCTGAATCTAGACCTGATTATAAGGTACAGTAGGCACTTGGCATGATGGGTGCAACATCACCGCCTCTCTTCTTACCCATCACTCTGGACCTTTTATGTCCAATCTTTATGCTCCCCAGTAAATTGAAGCCTTTTATCCTGATTCGACTCACTTCTTTAATCTAAACAGCTATTTAGTCCCAATCCCAGTCCCTTTAGTTCTTTTTAGTTCATTTTTTACTTTCATTATTAAGTGATTTCTTTATTATTCACTAAGCTTTAAGTGATCTATTATGCCCATTCAGGATTTTTTTTTTTTGCACCAACATTTGTTCTCTGAAGAAGATGGTTCACCACTATCCTTTCCAGGTCTTATTAATGCATTTTACAGTTCTTAATCCATTTTATTTTAGTTTCAGCAACCTCCTTAGTTGTTTTCTTTGCTTGATGCAGGACAACTATTTGATATGTCTTCTGACATGGTTGTTTAAGAACTGAGAAGCTCCACACTGCACCATATTAAATAAATTGTTGCCAGATGAAACATTAATCACTGGAGTAATTATCCAACAGAAGACTCTTACCTATTTGCTTAGTTAAATAAAGGCAGTAACTTTTCATTTCTGTCAGTGAATGGTCACATCTACTAAGAGTTTATGTCCAACCCATAAATAAAAAAAGAAAAAAAAAATTTTTTTTATTTTTTTTATAGCTTGTCGGATCTTTCCCTCTCTCGCTCTCTCTATCTCTCTCACTCACTCAATCTGACTGAAATACATATATCATAAATTCTCCACCATAGCGGCTCTAACCTGCTTCAGTAACACTACGTGATAGCATTGTAAGATGAGATACTGCACTGGTTTTTATAGCTTTGAGCCTGAGCAACTGTTTCTCATGTATTACACGAGATCTGCTCCCAATAACACACTGCTCTGTGCACACACACACACACACACACACACACACACACACACACGGTACAGCCTTGGACTATCAGCTTTCCTGTGTACTTTTCTCATACTGAAGTAAGAAGATGCCTCAATAATCAGATATCACAAGTCCAAGATGAATATAGGAATATAATATTTTATACATTTGTTATATATTATATTTAGTGCTGTCAATTGATTAAAAGTTTTAAACGAGTTAATCACAGTCAGTCTGGGATTAATCACGATTAATCATAACTTTAAAATGCTCAGATTTGTTTTATAAACAATGTTGGAATAAAGAAATGCATGACAAACTGGTCAGAGAAAACAGATTATGTAGTTTTATGGCGGGGCTCGAACTCGGACAACCGAGAGCCTTAGCCACCTACGCCATCACTCCCACATCTTACTGTATGTGAAGCGTATTCTCGTAAAAATAGTTTCCCTTTTAAGATTCCTTAAGTACACATCTCTGGTTTTATCCAAACTTCCATCTAGAAGCTTTTTATAATGAAACTTGCCGTTCAGCACACCTGGCGATGTTTCCTCAGTCATCTTATTATCCGCATTAAATGAGCCATCATCACCCATCGCACACCCGGGTAACCGCGCTCTGATTATGGGAAGCCATTAGGGTCAAACTTGGCCATATGACTAATTTGTGTTAAAAATAATAATGCGTTAAAAATTCGAGATTAATCACATGCGTTAACCTGTTAATATTGACAGCTACACAGAATCAGCCAAAAAAGCATACAGTACACACTTCAGGAAAAGAAAAATAGCTAATTTTATTATTATCATTATATTAACATATATATCAATATATAATATATAGCAATACATTTTGTATTCAAATATGAATACAAGTTTTTCTTTTCCTGAAGTGTGTATACATTTTTTGGCTGATTCTGTAAATATGCACTATATTGCCAAAAGTATTCGCTCGCCTGCCTTCACATGCATATGAACTTGAGTAACATCCAATTCTAAATTTATAGGGTTTAATATG
>JAOVVA010000037.1:3581501-3605634 GCA_028565275.1 Leiocassis micropogon | reverse complement strand
TGGATGGAGTAGTGGATGGTTGGTGGATGGCCACCATGTCCCAACAAGGCTGCGACGTCAACAAGGAGGTGGCGGAGTCATCTTTTGGGCCGGAATCATGGGGAGAGAGCTGGTAGGCCCCTTTAGGGTCCCT
The DNA here is from genome assembly GCA_028565275.1 of Leiocassis micropogon. NCBI lineage: Eukaryota > Metazoa > Chordata > Actinopteri > Siluriformes > Bagridae > Leiocassis > Leiocassis micropogon. The sequence continues at coordinate 3,605,501 of JAOVVA010000037.1, read as the reverse complement.
GAAAGTGTGAAAATGACCTCTGCAAAGTATATAGAGTTTTTGACTGACCACTTTCTTCCATGGTACAAAAAGAAAACCTGTGCCTTCTGTAGCAAAATCATCTTCATGCATGACAATGCACCACCTCATGCTGCAAAGAATATCTCTGTCACTGGCTGCTATGGGCATAAAAGATGAAAAACTCATGGTGTGGCCACCATCCTCACCCGACCTCAACCCCACTGAGAACCTTTGGGGCATCCTCAAGCAAAAGATCTATGAGGGTGGGAGGCAGTTCGCATCAAAACAGCAGCCCAAGGAGGCTATTCTGACATCCTGCAGAAACTGTCCAAAAACTCACAAGTTCAATGGATGCAAGAATTGTGAAGGTAATCTCAAGAAAGTGGTCCTATGTTAAGATGCTCTGTTAGGATGTTTTTGATTGAAATAGCTTTTGATTTCAGTAAACCTCCTAATTCTGCAAATTCAACAAAAGCCCATTTTCAGTTCTTTACAACCTATAAAATGTTTTAACTCTGTTGTGCATAATAATTTGGAACAGTGCGTTTTCAGTTTTTTATTTTTGAAATAAATATTATTATTTATATAATATTATACCCTAATGGTTGATGACTTGAAAATTGTCATTTGAATTGACTAATTATGAAAATCAGAGAAATACATCATTTGCGTAATAATTTGGAATGCGGTATACACACGCGTGCTCACACAAAAAGCATGTGGTTTGGTATGGGTTAAGGCAAAGTGGTGGCTTATTTCCAGACAAATGATCCATTACTTGTTATCTCAGCTTTATGGCACAAAGTCTTTACAAGTAAACAGAAACAAAGAGCTGAGGGGAAGTAAAGAGTGTGCGAACACAGACGATGTGGTGTGGTGGTCTTTGTTCCGACTCGTGCAAGTGCGACGCGGTAATTCGCTGTGGAGACGGTCACGCCGTATACGTGTCACTATGGAAACTGATAACATAATGCACTACAGCATGCGCTGCATTTCACATCTGCACACGCCTCTGTACAATAGAGGCAGTGTGCTTGCTCTCTCTCTCTCTCTACTGTGTTATGTCCTCCGAGAGCTGTCTCTCTCTCTCTCTCACACACACACAACCAAACTCAACTCACCAGGCGTCTCAACCCAAGTCCGAAGCGTCTCAAATCACAGACCGCTGCAATAGGAGATCTAAAATATCACACCAATGTCTTAGTATTTATAGAGTCGTACTGTGTACACACACACATACACACATACACACACATACACACACACACACATACACACACACACACACACACACACACACACACACACGCACACGCACACTACTCATTGAGGTTTGGGATACAGCCAAAATCAAAAAGTGACCATTTTCACACAGTGTAGGTAGATCTAAGGAGATGGGGTTAAGATATTAAAGTCGAATTTTCATAACAAACATCTGTCACTGCCACGTGATGTGGCCACATCTGTCTGTTAAATCTGACCCACCTCCAACCCAACCAGATCAGATGCTGTCAGACTCTGTGTGATTATCTATCAGATAACTTGAGAATGATAAACAAATTATGACTAACGCCTGAAATACTCATCTCATCATTACGTTCTTTTAAATAACCAAATCAGATAAGCAACTAGCCCTGACGCAGACTGCGCGCCGGTGAGAGCTGATAGGCACCGCGACCGACATTAAAGACTGCGGGCCCTGACGCTCAGCGCCCGACATCTGCTTACTTTAGATTTCATCCAGACGTTTGAAAACGCGTCTCTGATCATCTGATTTATAACCAGCGTGTGTGATCTTTATTCTCTCTTTTCAAGTTCCTGCGTGTCCCATTGTGATCCTGGTTTCCGTACCCGATATGTTATATTCACGTTTTGGGCTGCTGCGTGTAGTGGGGATGTGACGCTGTGGCACGCAGGACAGGCGGAGTGTTTCATGCTGCAGGGGATATCGGACTTGAGACGAAAGACAAATAAGTCAGAGACACACAGCGCACACGCCCAGCCTGCCAGTATTATTATTATTATTATTATTACTATAATAATTATTACCTGGTACACTGTAGGAGTAGATCCCAATAAAATGATAACAGTATATATATATTTTAAACCGTGTCAGTGTATTCTGTATGATGATCATCCAACAATAGACTGGTTTTTATTAAAACTGATGAAATTATTACACTCGGTTTGCGTCATTACGGTATACGTAGAGAAACACGAGGTAAGGAAGGTGGTTTGTCTAGTGCGTGTTAAATGAGCATCACAGCAACTTTAACGATTTCAAACACGACTTTGTCTTTAATCGTGTTGTTAAACTGATCACTCACTGTTAAGCACTTTATTTTTTTTTGTTGTTGTTGATCAGTTCAATTAATTGAAACAGTTTTCGATTCAAAATTGAAAGAAATTCTTTTAAAACAGACAGTTTCTGTAGACCCCCTTCCATCTTCCATGTTTTTTTTTTGGGAGAGTATCGCTTCTTCTTCTACTTCATACCCGGTTGATGCATTACCGCCACCTCCTGGACTGGAGTGTGGCGAAGAAAATTGGCTAAATAATCTCTTTGACATTGAGACGAAGATATGACAAAAAAAATTACAATGGGAAAAAGTTTTACTCAGCATTTTAATGCATAATAGAGATACTTTAACATTTTTAATACTTGTCTACAGACAAATGAGGCAATAAACATTATTGCCCAAAAGTCGAAAACTAAAGTCAAATCGGAAGTCTACACATGATCCTCAGCTGTAGCGAGTGCGTCACATTATGCAATCTGGTCTCACACCTCAAAAAAAAAAAGAAAAAAAAAGTAAGATCTCTATCTGCGATGTCAAAATCATTCCAAACCCGATGCGGAGTTAACCAGAGCGCACGCACGCTACGTCCTCCTCGAAGCCCTTTCATTCGCCGAACTGCATTACAGGGAGGGACAAACAGACAGAGCGTGCCAGTGCACACGAACACACACCTGACCTGACCTGTTCTACTTCATGCAGTACCAACCGTTCAGTCGTACTACTGCCCTGCCTCATTTGTGTGTGTGTGTGTGTGTGTGTGTGTGTGTGTGTGTGTGTGTGTGTGCGCGCAAAGGGTGCATATTTGTGTAGGCTGGGGCAAGGCAGAACGATCTGTTCTACACCTGTCTCTTCCTGGAGGCGGAGCCTAAGGCGGGGCAGAGAAAAAGGCAGGGAACGCTTGCACATATTTTTTCGTTCATGATTGCAAGTGAGATGTGTGTGTGTGTGTGTGTGTGTGTGTGTGTGTGTGTGTCGGACATGTCAGATCCTATCTAGAATCAAACGATAAACCCAGCCGGGTTTACTGGAAAGCGATAGCAGGAGAACGAGTGAGCTGTTGATACAGAAAACCAAATGAAGAAAAGAAAGACATGGAGATTGTGAGGGAGCGCAAGACAGAAGCAGTGTGTGTGTGTGTGTGTGTGTGTGTGTGTGTGTGTGTGTGTATGAAAAGGAGGGGGAGGGTTACTCTAGGACAGCAGAACCCAATGACATGACACAGATGCACGGCGCTACTGTGGACTGCTGGGAGAGGGGGATGGGCGAGAGAGAGAGAGAAGGAGGGTGTGAAATCACACTGCTGTTCTATTTAACACTCCCCGAGAGCACATACACACACGCACACACATGTACACATCCCGCAGGGGGGCACCACTATAGCTGCAAGCAAATGGCTACATATAAACATCCCAAACAAACCAGCACACTCTCTCTCTCTCACTCACACACACACACACACACACACACACACACACACACACACACACACACACACACACACAAGATAATATTGATAACCTTAAAATATGACTAAAATTTAATATTATAAAACTGAGCATGGTACTAGAAGTATTATCCGTTTTTATTTATTATTATTATTCCATCCATCCATCCATCCATCCATCTAGGAACCTCTGTAGTCCAACTAGGGACCGTGAAGGCCAATGGTGACCATTGTATTTATTCCATTTTTTTTTGACCGTAGTAAGACCTCAACGCACACACACCCATTCACACACAATGGGCAATTGGAAACGCCAGTTACCCGAATCTGCATGGACTGTGGGAGGAAACCGGAGTACCCAGAGGAAACCCACCAAGCACGGGGAGAACATGCAAACTCCATGCACACAGACCTGACAAGAGAATCAAACCCAGACCCTGGAGGTGCAAGGTGCCAGTGCTAACCACTGCGCCACCTCTTGCTGCCATTATTATTATTATTATTATTATTATTATTATTAATAATAATAATAATAATAATAATAATAATAATAATAATAATAGTAGTTTATTTGGTATTTAAATGGTACACTTATCTGCTTAATAGTTACAATGTGTCTAGCAGTTTCGTAGTTTAGTTGAAATCTTTTATTTAATTTTTATTTATTTATTTTTTAAGCCTAAATTATTTCCTATAATTTAGATTTTAAGGAACAGCAAAAGGATACGTTTTGTAGCCTATATTAAGGGGGAAAAAAAATCTTCCTTTTTTAAAATAGTCTAAAACCTCCTTCAAAATTTTGGAAAAACACCCAGAACATTTTAATGTGATCAAATTGCTTTTGAACCGTATAACCCTTCATCATATGGCTATGTATGGAAACTAGTTCATGCTGCTGTTAGGCTACATGAGCTGACCTTATAATTTTTTATGGCTCAGCCCACTTAAATGTACTTACTGCAGTCCTTCGCTCTCTCTCTCTCTCTCTCTCTCTTTCTCTCTTTCTTTCCCTGACTTTGTGTTTTGCACATTTGCTTATGTGTATATACTGTATGTTTAAACCATTAACTACATCCAGGACAGATGTGATGCAGAACATGCTGTCAGAGACTTTTAATGATGGATTGATATCCGTATTCTTTCATTGACACCATTGATACCATAATGTGAGTACGCTGTGATGACCCACTACCCTCATCACCCCTGACCTGCAGTATTAAAGCAGAAGGCTGATGGCACAAGGTCAGCATTCTGCTCAACAAAAATTGTTCAATGAGAAAGATTTTTTAAAAAAAAAAGAGAAATGTCTGAGAATTTTTTTTTTCTAGCCTTGTGGTCTTGAAATTTAACCCAAGGGCGATGTTGGTGCTTTGTTTAAAAACCTGTAGAACCTCAAGCCAGTGGTCACTGAAATAAAAAAAATCTTGACCTTGCAATCTGTTGGCCTGAGATTTATTAAGCAACTGTTGATCTTTTGGTGCAGCAGTGAACTTTAGTGTGGAGAACTTTTCATGCTTTGTAAGTTATATGCTTGACCCTGACCCGGCCTGTGACCCCTGCACAAAGAACTTGACTTTCAAGACCAAGGGAGGAGCAGAAAGCTAGGCACTATGCTTGTTTTCTTGAAAGTAGCAGACGTTAAGCATATTGCCATGCACTGAAAGCATTATTAGCTATGTCGGAGTGCATCACCCATGGTACTCAGATTAAAAAGAATAAAAAATATTTTTCTATATAATTACAAAAATGCAGGAAAGTACATTGAAAAGAACAAAAAGTTTTCAACAGGTCTCTCTCCAGATGTGATCTGAAGGTGGTTAAATATTGAAAAGAATATACAATATATTCAAATTAATCATAAATGGTCCAGAAAAGCAGGATGCAAACGAAAATGGGAACTGTTGATGAACAAATAAATAATACTCTTATTTGCGTATTTGATATATATATCTAAGGTCAAGAATTCGATTCCAGCCTTTGGTCGGTGTGTGTGTTCTGTCCAAGGTCTTCCCCGCCTTGTGGCCAAAGTCTCCTGGGATAGGCTCCAGACCCCTGCGACCCTGTAATAAGCGGTATAGAAGTGCATGAATGAATGACACACACATGAAGCCTAATAAGGTGAGTCATTATTTTTTTTACAATATACAGTACTTGGTGACTTAGTGATTAGAACTATCGCCTTGTCCCTCCAAGTCCTGGGTTCGATTCCCACCTCGGGGTCTGTGTGCATGGAGTTTGCATGTTCTCCCCGTGCTTGGTGGGTTTCCTCCGGGTTCCTCCCACAGTCCATAGACTGATTAGGCTAATTGTGTGTAAATGTTGCCCGAAGGCTCGCACAAAAAATGGGAGTAAATACCAAGGTAACCATTGACCTCCAGGGTCCCTAGATGGACTACAGAGGTTCCTAAATGGATGCTGTATTGATGTACTGTACAGTATAATAATGTATAAGGCCTGGGTTATATTGTTCCAAACAAGAAGAAGATGGGCCCTGATCAATGTAATATGCTACTTTGTGGATGTATTGTACAACCCTGGGTTGAAATTTTCTGCATTCTTCAGTCAAATGCACCAGTTCCTGGTGGAGAGCCATACCTGATGGCCAGGCATGTAGACTGGAATTTCTTCCTGATGGACATTCAGAAATTTCCTAGTGGCCTGGGCAGCTAACTTGAGATGCTGGTGTGCTTGTGCCTAGACATGTTCACTTCTGTTTAGAGTACCAGCTGTCTAAAGTAAGGGCATCTGTGGAGTTGGTGTTTCACAGGAACAGCAGTGATTGATACTCAAGAACACCCTGAAAGAGCATGTGTTTTAAATGTATTTTGCCCAAGAAGGGAACTGTGCCTAGTCCTTTGGATTATCAGCAAAATCTGTTCTCAAATCGGATCTGATTTGCTCGATTTGCTTGGCCATTTGCTTGGCATTGGTACTTGGAGTTTAAACTCATGGACATGCCGAGTGTCTCCACAAAAAATCTACTGAATCTAGATGCCAAATGTGTTTCTCGGTCACTCACTACACCCCCTGAGATGCTAAAGTACCTGAAGATGTGTTGAAAGATTAGCTCAGCTGTTTGGAAAACTATGGGTATACCAGGCAATGGGATAAAACACAAGGATGATCAATTACCACCAGGATCATGAAAAGGTGGGGGATCATGGCATAAAATCCATAGCAGGGTGTGATCAGAGTCTTTAAGGCATTGGGTAATGAGAGGAGCTTACTAGCTGGTATGGTCCAATGTACTTTGGATTGAGTGCATGATGAACAGGATGAGATGGGGTGGCAAAAAACATAAACCAAGGCACTGGGCACATATGGGACACTGAGTTGGCCTTGGCACTAAATAGTGCACTGATAATTAGTTAATTGTGCAAACAACTTAATGAAGCCAAGAAATAATCAATGGACTCAATGGACATAATGCGTGCACTCACGAAACCCTAAAAAATGCTTAGCCTTCCTGTGTTCACTATGTTGTCGGTGCTAACATCAAAGTTAATTTGTATTAGCTAATTCAATAATGTTGATTTGCATAATAAATACCGTATGTGTAGGATATTAAATTAAACCTAATGAGGATGAATACTGAATTCACACTTCAGGATGGTGCATTGGAAACACACATTCATTAAAACAAATCTATTTTTTATTTTTATTTTTTTTGCTCTCATGCCTAATCTCACTGCCAGCAAGCAAGCATCTTATTTAGTTCGTCTTTCTAATCCCACACAAAACCTGCTGTGCTCTTAACATTAAAGCAATGACTTTAGATTTAAATCAGCAATGCAGAACTGAATTCTCTCCCTACTACAGATCAAATAGGTTTCTGTCTTTTTTCTCTCATATAGTAGAACAGGGACATCTAAATTGAAGTTTAAATGCCAAGAAAATGGTCTTGTCTTCTGCAGAACACTTATGAGCTTTTATTAATGTCAAGAGAGATTATTCAATAAAGCTAAATTTTACTCTTGCTGTGATGAATATAAACTCTACCAGGCTACAAGGGGGGAAAAAAAACCTTTTGCTTAATGCCTTCCACATATGCTGGAACAAATTATGCAAACTGAACATTTTTTTATATATTGTAACTAAAATAGGGACTGTCTTTATCCATGTGTGTAAAATATGGGCAAAAAAAAGGTAATTTTAGAAGGGTAAAATTATTGACCTGGATCGAGCAAAGAAAACAACTAAGGAGACTGCTGACTAAAATTGGCTTAATATCTGGATAATGTATTATTAAAACCTGCAAGGATAGTGTTGAACCATCATCTTTGAGGAAGAAATGTGATCAGAATTTTTTTTTAATCATGTTCGGAGATCAAATCGTGTAAACACACACACACACACACACACACACACACACACACACACACACACACACACACACACAAAAACAACAAAAAAAAACTTGGCTACTCATGGCAATGTTTAATAGTGGAAGTAGGAGCATTCTTGCACACACACACACACACACACACACACACACACACACTATGATGAAAACTTACACAATTTTTACAATTACAAAGACATGTGTTTTGCTAATTGACATTTTCAGATTACCTGTAATGTATAATTGGCCGTAAGCTTGTGCACTGCAATGGGTGGGATCTTATCCAGGCTAAAAACCTGCCTTGCCTCATGAGATGGATGGCTGGATGGATTAAGCGCATTGTCCTGTGACAGAAACTCCAAAACACATGCATACTTTTCCATCTCAAAAACTTTTTTCCTCACGTTACATACAGTAGTGTTGACACTGCAGACTCAATAGCTGTCAAAAAAAAAAAATTGGAATTAAACAGTTGTGTGGTCATAAGAAAACCACTTGTTAATGAGACCAATCAGAAAAATGGCAAATAAAGATTGGACTTTGAAGCAAAGGAAGCGATGGGCCTCTGGAGACTGGAATGTTATGATCTGGGGTTGATCAGTTACTCAGGTCTAGACTCAGCAACGTTATGTGGCAATAAAATGAAGTCAGCTGACGACCTGAATGTACTGAATGACCAAGTTATCACATCTATGGATATGGATTTTTCTTCCCTGATAGCACGGCCTTATTCAAGGACTTAAATTGTGAAAGACTGGTTCTGGAAGCATGAGGAATCATTTTCAGACATGAACTGGACACCAAATTGTGTGCTGTAATCAAAGCTAAAGGGGATCAAATGAAATCTTATTAATTATTTATTTATTATTATTATTTTTTTGGCCAGGCAGTGTATAATCTATGTAAAAGACTTGGCAACCTACATCTTTTATATGACCTTACAGTACATGCCTATGTCAATCCACAGTGTTATGAAATAAAAAAAAAGAAAAAAACAAACATCTTAACAACAACAAAAAGATTTCTGACAAAGTCTGAAACTACCTACTGTTTCTTAAAAAAATGCACCACAGTGTAAACAAAAACGTTTAAATAAGTTTAACAGCAAATTCCACATTACATTTAATTTTAATTGGTTAGTTTCTTTTTATTCTTTTTACAGGGAAGTGCCTAAAACAGTACAGAATTATTCACATTGTCTAAAAGCTCGTTCTTATTGAATTCAGTCTGCATTTCTCATCCGAGTTTTATTCCTGCTATAGATTTACATTTCTCATTCTTGCACCAGCATTGGAAATGGCTGTAAAACACCACTAGGTGCACAACACAAACTCACAAACGTTACACACGCATTCCCACCTCTGTCGTCAGTCTTGCTTTTCCAGACGTCAATCTCAGAAAGGTCACCGGACAAACAAATTCAGTCCAAATACAAGAACAAAAAAAATTATAAAATGACTTGTTTAAAAAAAAAAAAAAACCTTGAAGGCAGAACCAGTGTAGAACTTTTCCACAGCTGCTTTTTCACAGTCTGTTCATGAGTAAACTATGTACGTGGAATAAGTGTGTTCATCTGACTTTTATGTGGTTGTGCTTTTATAATTCTGTTTTTAATTGTGTTATTGAAGATCAATTGCTTGGTTGAGACAAAAGAAACACAGAGAGAGAGAGAGAGAGAGGGGGGGGGGGAAGTAGAGACGTGTGTAAGATGTTGGAGTTCTCATCACATGGAGACCACTAACTGCTGGTGAGGATGGCTCCATATGGTCTACTTCTAGATTTATGTGATAACCGAGGACAGTTTCACTTAATAACCTTGAAAATGGCTTGGATTGCATTGATACAAGGAGTTTCACTTTGATGGCTTATGACCGCAATCCCTCGAATAGTTTAAGGGCTAAAATTGCCACAAACAGTTTCGTACCCAAGTATCATTCTCTGAACAGTTGGTAACCTCAACGGAGTCGACTTTTTATCAACTGAAACACATTTCCCTTTATACAGTTGCACTTTTGACCTCGGCACATACAGTTATAGAAGGCATTTATTTATGGCTGTGCTGTCCGGTATTACTCGGATGAGGTTGGGTTCCCTATCTAGTCTGGTTCCTTGTAAGGTTTTTTTATCCTGCATGTTCATCTTAGGGTGTTTTAACTTGACACCACCATATCTGACCTGCTTAGGAGGGATAAATATTTAAAAAATTATATCCAGATTTTTTATTTTTTTTTAAGCTGCTTAATGACAATGTCGGTAAAATGTTGTTAAAAGCACTAACCAAAAAAAAAGGAAAAAATTAAATGAATTGAATGTAGAGAAGCAATGAGTGTGAAAAGCAATAAACATAAAAATATGACATTCCACATACCCTAATGCTATTATTATTATTATTATTATTATTTTTTTTTTAGAGCATTTTTTTGTAGCTATTTTGCATAACCAGCCAGATTGTTCAGCTAGGTTAGATGTCCTCATATCTAGTGTGGTTTGGAATGTAGCCTTAATCTTGTTTTGAATTAGTGGACATCTTAAAATTCTAGTAATTTTACAAGATTTATTATGATTTTGTATCCGAGGCTTGAATATGCCATTATTTGTAGAGCAGGCTGAAACTGAAATGGAAAAATTGATTAAACAGAGCAACAGAGAGAGAGAGAGAGAGAGAGAGAGGGAGAGAGGGGTTGAACAGATCTGCCATATTAGGTTTAGTTGTAAAATATAAAAACCCAAGTGTGTTTCTTCCACCATTATCATGCTCCAATTTGCCCATCAGTGTTTTATAAGGCTTGTGCTCTTCTGACTGAACTGACTCTGAAATGACTTTTGATTGCAACTTACTTTAGCCTGTTAATGTAAGCTATTACCGAGCTCACATGTTACTATAGCAACAAAGGTGATGGAGTGTACAGGGAGAGCGGAGTGATAGATTGCCTGTGCATGCTGTGTCATATCTAATTAACTCAAACACACTGGACTGCACATTATTCCTGCACTGCACTGCGAATCAATAAACATGCTCACAAAGCAAATAAAAAAAATCCCTTCTTTCTTTCTTTCTTTCTTTCTTTCTTTCTTCATGGTATACTTTTAGTGGTTCCTATATCTACCTGGGATTGTTGTGTTTGAACAGGCATTATTGCAAATGTTCATAAGATGCTGTCAGTAGTTGCATGTGGATGAAATATCATTTGTTCCACTTGTGTGGTGGATGCTCCAAGTAAACAGAATAAAACCATGTAAAGTCATTTATGCAAGGAGTCTAAAGTGTCCACACTTTTCAACAAAAAAGTTTTATGACATGGGAAAGAATGGATGTGTTTTGGAGTTTCTATAACAGGACAATGTGCAGTGTCCATCCTTCCATCCAACCCTCCATCCATCCATCCATCCATCCATCCATCCATCCATCCAGTGTCTGTACTGCTTATTTTGTGTAGGCTTGCTGGAGTCTGGAGCTATCGCAGGAAACTTAGGGCACAAGGCAAATCAAGTTTTACCCTGGATAAGGTCCCACTTAGTGCAATGGACAAGCTTTAAACCAATTATACGTTACAAGTAATCTGAAAATGCCAATCAGCCTACAACATATGTTTTTGAATACCAGAGTACCCAGAGGAAACCCAACAAACATAGGGAGAACATGCGAACATCACAAAATGCAGGCAAGAGTCAAACCCCCAAAGGTGTAATCATGCTAACCACTAAGCCACAATATGCATTATTTTGTCATTCTTTAAAAGAGAAAAGAAGTATTGCTGTCAAATAAGTGTAATTTGTTATTATATAAATCATATTCGTTGGGGATTCAAGTCAAAATGGGGCTAGTGATGAACTTTCTGGTGAATAAAGGCACAAAACATTTACAGAAGACTATTTACTAAAGAAGCACAGTATGGTGGATGAGGGACGATCCCGTCCGAGGTGGGTCGGAGCCCGCTGCAGTTGTTCCTGTAAACATTCAGTGAGTGGAACACCTGATCCTTAAAAATAATAGATAAATTAATAAATAAATTACCATTTTGCAGAAGAGACACATCTGTCCGTGTGAATTATAGACACAATCATTCAACACAACTTGCACAGGAACTCAGCTGGGAATTATCGTCACGTCCCCCTGTACAATCTGGACCTCGCTCCAAGCCATTTAAACATGTTTGGACCGTTAATGGAGTTCCTGGGAGGCCGGGGTTTCAGACATGAAGCAGGCAGTCCTATAATGGCTTCAAAACCCATTGACTTGAACGTTCCTTGATTGTGATTTTTGAAATTAAATGTAATGATAAATAATAAACGTGACATTCTTTATTAAATAAATAATAGTTTGCATAATTAGGGTACTTTCTGTTAACAAGAGGAATAAAACGCTTATAATTATTATTATTATTATTATTTTTTTATAAATTTCAGGCTGGGAACAGGAAAAAATATTTTCTGGTAACATCATGTTGTTTCCCCCCCTAATCTACATTATAATCCTCTCTCTTCATCTCTTTTCTAATTTACCTTCTACTTATCTCTAAATCCACCCTCTCTCTATCATTTTCCTATTTCCTTTCCCCCCTCTTCACCTATTCTCTTTCATTCACATTTTCATCCATCCATTTCCATTTTTTATTCACTCTCTTTCTTTCACACACACTATTTATTCTCTGTCTCTCTCTCTCTCTCTCTCTCTCGCTCCTTTACCTGCTCTCCCACTCACATGTTTGTTTTCTCCTTACTCATTCTTCTCTCTCTCTCTCTCTCTCACATTCACATCACCTCTTCCCACCCTGCTTTTACCCTCATTTCTCTTTTTCTTTGTTTCACATTTTCAGTCTCTCTCTTTCCTCCTTCTCCACCTGTTCTTATTCTCTCACATTTTGTCCATTCCCTCCATCTTCTTCTTCTCTCTCCACTTTCTTTTTCTCACCACACATATCCACCCCTTCACCTCTTCCCCTGCTCTCTCTCGCTCTCTCTCTTTCTTTTCTACCTGTCCCTTTTCTTTACCTCCTAGACTGTCTCAACACCATACCCTTCCCTTTATCTTGCTTCCGCTTCCATCTAACTCTTCCTCCCTGTCTTTGTCTTTAGTCTTTCCACCACCACCCCATCCTCTTCCTCCTCCTCCTCCTCCTCCTCCTCTGCCTGTCTGACAGTAGGGAGACCGAGGCGGATCATAGCCATGTCACGGCGATGCCTCAAGAAGAGGCAGGTGCTCTATAGACACCATTCACTAGCTGGGGTCTATTCATTCACACTCAGCAAAGCACCATCTGCTCCTGTTTAGCCCAGAGCACCCACAGCTGACCACAACGAGGGGGGAAAAAATACATGCAGCACCCCAACAGCTGTTACCAAACAAAAAAACCAAACAAAGAGGGCAGTGAGAGGTTACACATAAATTCGGAATGAGGAATAAAAACAGTCCACAGACGAAAGCGAAATGTACAGTAACACACCGTATACACATACACAGCGGGTCATATGTATGAGCGTGTATATCGTGTAGCGTGTTAAAATAAGCTCAGTGTGTGCGAGAGAATGAGTGAGAATTATCTGATTAGGCTTTTTTCAGCCCCAGGCGTACAAGACAAAGCAAACAAGAATGTTTAAAAGCAGCTGTACTGGTACAGTGTGATCATTCGAGAGGCAACGTTCAGTGGAATTTTATTAATTGTTGAATCAATGACTCAAATAATGAATGTCAATATAGATTATGTACTGTAGAGGCTCTGCTGAAAAATTAATTAAAGTTCTTCTTAAAAGTCTTGTTTTTTTTCAAATATTTATAGACCTTTTTTTTAAACAATCATAAAAGAACAAAAAAATAGTAACAGGGTCAAACAAGGTCTGTAAGAAAACATTGCAATAATAATAACGTGAAACTTTTTAAATGTAACATTTAAATTGTTACACAGTATTAAGTCTTAAAAAGTTTTTCCTTTTCTATTTTAATTTGCGGAATTTTATTAGGAGAGCTGAGCGATTCCACCTTGAAAATCAAAGCAACCAGCAACAAACAAACAATTATTTAAAAAAAAACGATTGCTTTCTATCATTCCTAAATTATGTAGCCACATGTAAGACATGACGTTTTCTTGGGACTGAGGACAAACCAAGCATTCATGTCGCACAACAACTTCGCCAAAACAAGTCCTGATTAATTTATTAGATTTGTATTGGCGTCAAACGACCAAAACTTCAACTGTAGGTCACAAGAAACCCATGTGTACAAGATGTTTGCTTCCTCTCCGGCATTTTGAGGTCAACTATTGTGTTTTCTGTCCATCATAAATATTCATCAGTGTGCCAGGGGTCCTGTTGATATGCACGAGAGAAAGAATGAGGGAGAGAGAATCAAAAGGTGGGCAGGTTATATTCTGCAGTAATTTAAGCAGATTTAAGCATTAAATGAGACTGCTGAGTGTTCCAGTGTGTTCAGTGTCTGATCTCACACTATACTGAACAGACTTCAGCTACCTTCTTCTCAAAAGCTGCTGTTTGCGAGTTCGAAATTTACTCTTTAGAAACATTTCAAAATGCAGATATCTCTGGTTAAAAGTTGTTAAGCCTTTCTTGCAGCTTCGTTCATATGAACTTAAGCTAAATATTAATTAATATTATTATTAATCGATTTTAGTCTTGTGTTGATACTTGGTTCTTTCAACTCTACACACTGCATACATGGCACTGTAAGAAATGTCACATTACACTACAGTCTAAATGCATTATCATAACTGTTCATAATAAACCAATCTGATTGAAGGGTGATGATAATAGAAAGTAACAGCACAGAGACAGTTACAATGTATAGAATTATGTTTCCTCTAAAGATGTCAGTAGTCGTAACATCATTAATGCTATCATGTGATCATCAGAAGAGAGGCATATATTTTTCCTGTTGAAGTGTATCTGTTGAATTTTGTTACATTTTTTGGCCCCTCTGCATATGTACTGTATTGCTTTGTGTCAGGTGTTCTAACAATTATTGCCGGTCGAAACAACACTGAAAACCAGTCAGAGAAGCACTTTCAGCAAGAAAACACATCTGATAACTTAGTCATTTTAAAAAACCCACCGTGTTCCCTTAATAATTGTTTCTTAGTCATTTCAAATTGCCTCTGACTTATCAGTGGCATCAAAAGTATCTAACAATCAAAGCTGACTATCTTCTAACAAAAGGCTGAATCCCAAAAGCTGATCAAGGGCACTACTTGGTATGTAAGATAGCGGATTGTACACCTTAGTGCACTAGCTTTCACTCATTCTCACTCACTATCGATACTGCTTTATGCTGTATTTAGGGTCGCTGGAGGCCTGGAGCCTATCCCATGGGATTTAGGGCACAAGGCAGGGTACACTCTGGACAGGGTGCCAATCCATCGCAGGGCACCCACACACAGTCACAAACTATGGGCAATTTGGGAATGCCAATTAGCCTAATCTGCATGTCTTTGGACTGTGGGAGGAAACCCACCAAATACGGGGAGAACATGCAAACTCCATACACACACAGAAACGGGAATCGAGCCTGGCCGGGAATGGAACCCTGACCCTGGAGGTGCAAGGCGGCAGTGCTAACCACTACACCACTGTGCCGCCTTCACTAGCTTTCAATTTAATGGAATTTATATAAAGTAAACTTGCAAGATTTAACCTCCTTGGTTTATTCTCCTCACCTTATGGCTACGTAGTAATTACATGGTAATTGCATTAACTGTCAGGCGCTAACTGTCAGTTGGTGGCTCCACCAACCACGATCGTTATGTGTTAGCAGAGCAAAATAACTAGTTAAATAAAGAAACAAATTATAATCTGTTGATAATAAATGGTGTTCATGGAAGTGTTGTATAAAACCATTATCATACTGTGAAGCCTTCAGCTCTCGGGCTGCGCTCTCATGCCTGCCGACCGCATCACAGCCGTGCTAATTTCCAGCACAACAGCACTCCCTGTAGTGTGATACTGCTTAATTATAAAACATGGTCTGAGAAAGTGTCTCGGCCACAACTTGTAATGCATTATAATAAAATTATTGCATTTCTCAAAGTGTGCCAAAGCGTATATAAAAGCTCAGCAACTTAATAAAGCCTTGTGTCTTAAATGTCAACAAATTGTGAAAATGCTCCTACATATGTACACAGTGGCAAGAAAAAGTATGTGAACCTTTTGGAATTTGATGGTTTTCTGCATTAATTTGTCATAAAATGTGATCTGATCTTTAGCTACATCAAGGGTATTCACACATATAATGTGCCTAAGGCAAAAAAAATGGTAGTAGAAAAAGTAAGTGGAATTGATAACTGGTTGACTCCGCCCCCTTGGCAGCAGTAACCTCGACCAGGTGTTTCCTGTAGCTGTGATTCAGACCTGCACATTGTTTAGAAGGGATTTTGGCCCATTCTTCCTGGCAGAACTGCTTCTCATGTCTATGAATCTCCTTAAGTCATTCCATAGTATCTCTGTTGGGTTGAGGTCTGGGCTCTGACTTGGATCCAAAAGGTAGATTTTATTTTTCTAAAGCCATTCTGTTGTGGACTTGCTCCGGTGTTTTGGGTCATCGTCCTGTTGCATCACTCAACTTTTACAGAGTTTCAGCTGACGTACAGACATTCTCACATTATCCTGAAGACTTTTTTGATACACTTGGAAATTCATCTCCCCCTCTGTAACAGCAAGCTGGCCACGCCCGGATGCAGCAAAGCAGGTCTAAATCATGATGTTTCCTCCACCATACTTACGGTTGGGATGATGTTTTCATGATGACATGTAATGCCCTTTTTACATTACTTTTTACCGTTGTGGAGTGTCAATGTGTGCTCTTAAGGAAACTTCAGCCATGCAGCAATGTTCTTTTTAATAATCAGCAGCTTCCTTCGTGGTGTCCTGCCATAAACAACCTATTGTTCAATATTTTATGTACTATAGTTTCATGAACACAAATGTTAGCCAGTTCCAATGATGCCTTTAAATCTTTAGCTGTCACTCGAGGTTGTTTCTTTACCTCATTGATGGATCTCCATTGTGCTCTTCAGGTCATTTTGACTGGTCGCCCACTTCTTGGTAGAGTAACCACAGTCCCAAAGTGTTTCCTGTTGACTGGTGAATTTCTCTTTGAAATTACTTTGTAACCCTTTCCAGTTTTAAGTAAACCAACAGTTCTTGATCATACAGTAGATCGTCTGAAAGCTCTTTTTGGTGAGGCATGGCTCACATACAGTAAGTGTATTCTTCTTGTGCGGAGCAAACTCAAAACGTTTGAGTGGTTTTAAATCAGTCGACGTAGCTCTAGTCCACACCTTCAAACTCTAAATTTTATTAACAAGACTCCAGGTATGCTGGACCAACAAACAAACAGTCCAATTAGCTTTTTTGAGGTCATTAACTCAAGGATTCACATATTTTTCAACTAGCATTATGAGGTTTTTATGGTTGGTCTCAATAAAAATCAGATTTTCTTTGTGTGTGTTATAATTTTTGGCACATTATATTTGTCAATATCCTTGACTTAGTGGAAGATCAGATCACATTTTATGACAAATTAATGCAGAAAACTATGACATTCCAAAAGTTTCACATACTTTTCCTTGCCCTTCCTTGCTTTTTTCAGGGATGTCCACTGGTTGTTCATGTACTGTAAATATTATCCACTTGAACAACTTAAAATCATGTTCAATTAGCCTAATACCAATCCTTGCACTGCAATTTCAGATTCAATTTTATCCAGGTATTAATGTTGACAGAAAGGAAATTTAATTTGTCCATCACTGTCAGCACACATCTAACAGAATTACAGTCCTGCTGGATTGCAATTATAACTTGGATGTAATTTACCTGAGATTTCCCAACTGGGAAATAAGAGTTCTTTTAATTAAGATGCCACAAGAAGGCAGAGTGACATGGAGATGAGATGTTTGTGATCGGATCAGAAAAGATGGTTGGATTATTGATTCAGTGAAATGTCTGGGTCTAAAGGATAAGAATAAAGAAGATGATTAAGAATATTCAATAAAAATATGTTCAAAATTAGTCAAGGTTTTAGTGAAAAGGTCTGGATAGAGAGATTTGTGAAGCATGGGCAATGTTTCCTTGATTTTTAAATTAAGTTTCAGTGGTAGAAACCACAACCACCATTATAAAAGCTATTATGCTTAGAAATGAGGTCTTTTAGTTATTAACCTGTTCAGACTGAATTGAATCCAAACTTCAACAAAAGAGTAATATTAATAATGCCAAATTAAACGACAATCATAATAAAAAAATGTGTTCTGGAAATGATAAATTGAGAAATAAAGACAAAAAAACCCTCTAAGACTCCAGGAATAAATGATAATATTTATTGGACTTATTCAGATAATGTTCTTAATATTATAATATTATGTTCTATATGACTTATCCTATACAGGCTCGTGGGGGTCCCAGGAGACTTGGAGTATGAGGAAGGGTACACCGGAGACAGGGTGCCAATCCATCGCAGTGCACACACACAAACGCACATTATGGGCTTAACATAACCTGCTTGTCTTTGGACAGTGGAAGGTAACCAGAGCACCCAGAAACCCATCAAGTCTGAGAGAACATGCAAACTCCTCACACAGAAACCCTGGAAGGTGCAAGACCACAGTGCTAACCACTACATTATGCTACCTATTCTTCTTCTTATTATTATGATATATGATTTAATAATAACCATAATAATAATAATAAGAAGAAGAATAATAAGAATATTTTGTATTAAAATGCTAATACAAGCTCCAATAAATATACACACCAATCTTCCATAATATTAACCCATTACCATTGATGATCAATTACATACCCGTAAACTGGTGACTGGATCATGAGCACACAAGGCTCACCCATGCCCACAGGGTCCAAAGTCCAGTCCATCTCAGAAAAGTAGATTAGACCAATGCCAACTCGCTGAAAAATTCGGGAATGATTGTACAGATTTGGCTATTAAATCCAATGGTTTCTCAACTTACTGTTACTGATGATGATGATTGACTAAAGCTGGAAGCTGCTCTGTGCATCAAAAAACCTGTTCCAATACAATGAGAAAGGCCAAGGAGCTCAGTGCTGATCTGAGAAAGAGCATGGTGGTCAGGAATGTTTCTAGGATCCATTTCTAAACAGCTGCAGATTCCAAGATGAGTTCAAACAATTGCATGCAAGTACAAGTTATTGGGTGTTGGAGCTACTTTGCCAAGGTCTAGATGAAGACTCAAACTGTCACCTTCAGCCAAGAGGAAATTTTGCAGAAGATCGAAAAAAATCAGGAACCTTCAAGGCAAGGCCTGCCATGAACTGAAAGCTAATAGAAACAAGTTATACAGCACCATGAATC
Source organism: Leiocassis micropogon (assembly GCA_028565275.1). Lineage (NCBI taxonomy): Eukaryota > Metazoa > Chordata > Actinopteri > Siluriformes > Bagridae > Leiocassis > Leiocassis micropogon. Next base: position 3,586,083 of record JAOVVA010000037.1, on the reverse strand, counting down.
GAAAGACTGCCATCCAAGAAAGAAGCCCCGGCTCTATGTTGACAATGTTAAGTTTGCAGCTGACCAACTGGACCAAGCTGAGTGCTGCTAAGGGACATTCACTAACTTGTAAAGAACTTAATATTAGTCCTAATATTAGGTGTGCTGTCTGCATAATTTTGACTTCATTTGTATAATTTTGGCCCTGCAATTTCAGAACCTCCCAAAAGTTTAAACACCGTGCTCCAAATTTTTCAAGTCTAACTGTGGACATTTTACCATTTACAATTACTTTTTTTTTTTTTTACATAGGGCCAAGCAGGTTTCCCTTAAAAAATTAAATCGTTTAAATATTGCATTTTGTGTTTTCTTAGATTATCTTTGTGTGATATTAAAATTAGTTTTATGATCCTAATCATTTAAGTGTGACAAATATGCAAACAAAAACAAACAAACAAACAAACAAAAAATACTTTTTCAAGGCACTATATATAAGAAATTGATAAGCAGACATTAATGTTTTTTAAAGGCAAAGCATACTATTTAGATATTAAATGAAAATTTTATATTTTCCACAAACATATTCAGTTTTAGCAATGCATTGCAAAAAAAAAACAAAAAAAAAAGATGCCAAACTTGCCGTTGTCCATATTTTTAACAAGCGTTTAATATCTTTTGAGGACAAAACACCCGTTTGACAGCCATTGTTTGCTAATGACAGCAATTGTTTATTCGCCTTAACGCCGCATCTGTACAACACAATTTTGCTGTCTTGAGACGTCAAACTTTTATTTGAATAAATTTATTTTGCACTCTAAATGATACTTTAATGAAATCCTAGTCTTGTTCACGAGTCGGGCTCTGTTTAAATGGAGAATAAAAAATAATTGAAAGATCCAATTTGAATGAAAAGTTATGTAAGCATAATAACAGGGTTAGGCAGCACATGATGAAATCATTCACACACACACACACACACACACACACACCATTTTAGTAATTACAGCTTGGTTTTTGACTCAGCTTGCTAAGGCTATTTATCTTATAATTCCTCTTGCACTAATTCTCAGTTCATGATGTTCAGCGAGTTCATCAATCATTGACAGTTTGACAGCCCTCCCCCCCTCCTTCATCACAACAGAAAGCTGTTCGTATGCATGAATTCCTCTTTTTTTTTTTTTTTTTTTATCAGCCGTGCCCTAAATTTCTCACAATCACTCCATCTTATGAGTCTAAATGAGCCGAATCTGCCAGGCTTGATAAATGAGATCAGAGCACAAGCCCTCGCCGGATGTTTGCTTATGAAACAAATGTCTATATTTGGAATAATAAATGTCTGTGTGTGCAGAGAAATGTAATTTTTATATAAATTAGTGTTTACTGTTTATTACCAAGGGGGATCTACAGTATGTGAGAAGATGATTTTGTTATTTCTAACATCATGACATGCCTGTTTATGGGGTTTGTTTCCTTGGATACAGTTTAGGAGAAAATAAACTGTATATGCGATGCATCATGACTAGTATAAGCTTGGTAAGTGTATTACAGCTGCTTGATTTAGTAAGGAATAAAACCCTTGGGGGGTGAGCTGTTATACTGTAGGGAAAATATTCAGTGGGATTTTCCAACAACTGTATGTCCCGTGTTGTACTACTCCTATACTAAAGCACGTTGTTAATGATTACTTTTTGCCAATTATTTCATTTATAAATAAATGACACATGATTGTTCTCATCCATTAAAAAAGAATGTAATGATTAGTGCAGGATAACAGAACACGGTTATGAGAGTTACATATGGAAATGGCTTGGATCAAGGTCAGGACTGTACAAGGAATGTGTTAATAACTCGCAGCCGAGGTTATCTAATGTGCAAGTGGTGTTGGTGAATGATTGTGTGTACAGTTCACACAGACAGATGAGTCTCTTATGCGAGTTGACGACAAGTTCACGCCTTCATTCACCAGAAATTTGATCGAACATACATACAGTACATACACACACACACACACACACACACATTATATACTGCACACACACACATTATATACTGCACACACACACACACACACATTATATCTCTATAAGTATATGTCTATACTTAACACATACATGCACACACACACACACACACACACACACACATTATATACTGCACACACACATACACACACACACACACATATGTCTATACTTAACACACACACATATGTCTTTACTTAACACATACATGCACACACACACACACACACACACACACACACACACTATATACTGCACACACATACACACACACACATTATATACTGCACACACACACATACACACGCACACACACACACACACACATTATATACTGCACACACACACACACACACACACACACAAAGAAGTAGTATCATGTAGATTATATTAATATTGGATAAATAATATCATATTATTATCATATTAACTAATATATGTTATTACTATATTACTATATTATTAGTAATATTATATTACTATATATGATATATTAACTAATATATTAACTATATATATAAAAGTACAGTAGCTATGTCCATTAGCCAATGACTAACTACATCCCAACGTCCAAATGAAATTGGTTTTATTACCAGATCATTACTGTAGAACTTCATGGTAAGTCGCAATGTTCTGAGCCAACTAGTATGGCTGCATTTCAATAAAATGGCTTCATTTTGGCATGACATCATGTCATCTCCTCCTATTTTGCATCTACAGTATAAACCAATCATAAGTCACGTTAAATAAGTGATTAAAGTGGCTGTATACTGATGACAATATAAACCTCACAGACTGTTCTCTCTGTGTGCGTACAGGTATGTGCACTTGTGTGCGTGTGTGTGTGCGAGTGTGTAGACTGATCTGTTGAGGACGAAGTGAATGCGTGTGTCTAATGTGAACAGTCGACGTGACCTTTTCTTTGGCAAAGACCGGGGCATCTCGCTATCAGGAGGATATCAAAACAGAAACTCCAGCTTTTGGAAAGGTCAGGACACATGTTGCTGAGATGTTTGATATTAACTTTCTGACAGTAAGGCCTGTCATTATAATGATTAGAAACCAAATGTATCAAGATAAAGAAGCTGTAAGTCTGAAGCAATATGTTGTTACTTTGTGGTACTATTTACATTATGGTTATTAGAAATAGGGCTGCAAAATGTAATTTGTAACAGCATCAAACAGACATAGCAACAACATAACAGTCTTTCCTTAAAACGTTGCATATATATAGAATAAAATAAAGACAATACATTATAATTTTTAATTCAGATTCAATGGGCAGCATGTCGGTGCAGCAGGTAGCATTGCTCCCTCATAGCTTGCCACCTGCTTACTATGAAATCCCCCAAACATGCCCATGTACAGTAGGTGGATTGGTTAAGCTGTGAATAGGTGTGTGCATGGTGATCTGTGATGGACTAAATATATTCCTGCATCACTGACATTTTACTGGAATAGACACCAGATCCATGGTGACCCTGACCAGGACAAGATGAACAAGACACAGTAACTGCAAGTTGAAATATTAATAATGAATAAATGGATTAGCATCAGTTAAAAAGGTTGTATGTAAATAATAGCTTTGTAATAATTTATAAAAAATTCTGATAATTACTATCCGCCCTTCGGCTTTATCACTTTCTTAAAGCGATCGTTTGTTTTTGCAAGTCCAAAGGTCATGTTGCATTTTGCATATATTTAGTTTTTTTTTTTTTTTTTTTTACCTTGGACTAGCCATATAGCTAACCAAAATGAAAAGAAAGGAATTAAATTTGTAATTTAAGCACTGTTACTTTTGAAAGATACTAACTTGATTTAGCTCAGTGGGACTGTAGAAGCTTCAGATGAGCCTCTTTGGAATGCATTTATGCATGGAACGAGGGTTGTGCAACTTCAGGATCTACTGTTTCTATCTATCATAAAATTTAGGATCAGTCATAAAATAGCTTAAAGTTTCCTAAGGGCCAAAAATAAAAGATTGTAATATATAATAATATATTTATAATAATAATAATCTTCTTCTTCTTTGTCTTTCGGCTGTTCCATTTAAGGGCTCGCCACAGCGAATCATCTGCCTCCATCTAACCCTATCGTCTGCATCCTCTTTTCTCACACCAACTAACTTCATGTCCTCTCTCACTACATCCATCCATAAATCTCCCCCTTAATAATAATAATAATAATAATAATAATAATAGCTTTATAAATGGATGCCTATAGTATATATTATATGTACTAAAACATTTTTTTTTACAGACAAAACATCTCTTGAAACTATTTCCTTTTAATGTTTGTTGATGTATTGTTATCAGATGCACCAACATTTCATTTTCTTTGCCGCAACATGAGGGGTTCAAACTTTTACTCTTAACTTTATGAAAAAAAAAGCAGTGAACTTGCAGATATGAACCTGTCAGTAGATTGAGTTTAACATCACACAATTGCAAAAAAAAAAAAAAAACCAACCTAAAATTGTACTACATGTAAATCTTATTTGCCTACGCTCACTCTTTTTGGCTTTGTAGCCCCCACATTACTGCAGAGGTCAGAGGGTGTATTTTTGGGTCAGTGGGCTCTTT
>JAOVVA010000037.1:3558085-3581401 GCA_028565275.1 Leiocassis micropogon | reverse complement strand
CTGGGCTTTTGTAACAAGGGCCAGGTCACACACAATAGATAGCAGAGACTCGACAACAGCTGCACTGTTCTCAGCTACACAAATGAGGTGGCTGGGTCCTGATGAACTTTCCTCTTTGTTCTCTCCCTCTGAGCCCGATTGCTCTTCGCTTCTGATTTGGCAAATTCAAATCATCAGGCTTCATTCGAAGTGACGTCCGGTTGGAAATTGTTTTGCGTAGAGTTGTCGTCATATCTTGTAATTCATTTGACATGGCGCAGCAACCAAGCAGAAACTAAACAAGGAAGAGTGAATCTGTGTGTGTGTGTGTGTGTGTGTGTGTGTGTGTGTGTGTGCTGACTATGTATGTTGACTGAGCATTTTTTATAGGTGACATGATTTAGTTAAATATTATCCGCTTTGATAGAGGTGTACAACGGGTTCTCAAGACATCTTGCTAGCTAACAGCGAACACCGGGCTGTAGCTGTTTATATCCAAATTCAGTAAAGACAAAAAGTAAAGTTTAAATAAATCAAGGTTTAATGCAATACGTTTGGGATAAAAAAAAGAAAAGAAAAGCAAATAGGCATGTGGCGGCGCAGTGGCTTAGTGGTTAGCACAGTCGCCTTGCACCTACCAGGTCCAGGTTCGATGTGTGCATGGAGTTTGCATGCTGCCCTTGTACTTAGTGGGTTTCCTCTGGGTACTCTGGTTTCCTCCCATAGTCCAAAGACATGCAGATTTAGGTAATTGGTGTTCACAAATTATGAATCTGTCTGTGAGAACAGAACACAAACAAACAAAACACCACTCGCACATTAAAGAAACTTAGCTACAGTTCTGACCTTGCTCCAAGTCAATTCAACAGGAGGTTCTGGGAGGCCAGTGTTTCAGATATGGAGCAAGCAGTCCATTATGACTCTGGTGTACTGAATTTTTTTTTTACCTTGATGGTATCCATGCACTAGTGAAACACTGCGATAAGTGCATTAGCGTAGCAGGGGATTATATAGAGAAATAAAAGAAGTTTGTAATCACATAAAACGTTTGTCCCGGTTTCACTTGAACTCGCCTTAAAATAGTCTAATAAATTCTGAGAAAATCCTGATAACTTATATACATTTTGGAAACGCTGTATAATCTGTGGCAGCATGGTGGTGTAGTGGTTAGCCTTGCACCTCCAGGGTCTGGGTTCGATTCCCGTCTCTGTGTGCATGGAGTTTGCATGTTCCCCCCTTGCTTGGTGGGTTTCCTCCAGGTACTCCGGTTTCCTCCCACAGTCCAACGATATGCAGGTTAGGCTAATTGGCTTTCCCAAATTGGCCGATTATTTGAATAATTCTTGAATAAGTCTGTGTGTGTGTGTATGTATGTGTGTCCCCTGCGATGCATTGGCACCTGTCCAGGGTGTACCCTGCTTCGTGCCCTAAGTCTCCTGGGATAGGCTCCAGGTCGCCCGCGACCCTGAATACAGGATAAAGCGGTACAGAAGGTGAGTGAGTGAGTGTATGATCAGTGACTCAATAAAGGTCGTTATGATGGTATCAGCACAGCATTTTAATATTAGTTACTAAATCATTTCAATTTATTGAACAGTATTTTATTACTGTGTTCATTTTTTACTAAAGCGGTCAAAATCGCTTAGTGCTAAGTTACTGTATAAAGTACATGGGTATGATTTTAATAATTAATATACTGTAGTAAAGTGTTACTATAATTAACATTATGCATATGGACAGTGGGTTTTACATTTGACGATACGTTTCACTTAAAGTTTAAATCAAAGGTATTTAGTTTATTATGGATTTAAGCAATATAAAATAAAATAGTTTATTGTTTACAGGTTGCATGTTAGCATCTAGACTTGGTACACACATGAAGAATGAGGAATGATTTTGTAAAAACTCCTCCGGGACCAGTTTCTAAAATAACTTTGGTGGCACAAATGAATTCTAAAGAAAGAAAAATATTTGTGTTTTCCTTAGATGTAATGAAGCGCTCTGGCATTTCAGAAAATTTCTAATGTACAAAGCTTGAACGGTCCATATCAAGCGGACAAAGTTCATGAAGAATTTTTGAGAATATTTAAAAAAATGTATAGGACAAAAAAGCAGGACATTTTTCAGCATGGCCCATTTAAATTTTTCCTCACATAATAAGATTTTCGCACACACACACACACACACACACACACACACACACACACACACACACACACATACATTATATATACAGTATATATATATATATATATACATTTTCATTTTAGAACATAGTCACTGGCTGAATATTTTCTTGAACTTCATACAATGTTGAAAAATAGGACCCAAGTTGGCATGGCAACAAATCTCCCAGGAAAGGAAAAGGTCATAGTGGCTATAAATTCATTGCTTCAGTTTGAATGAGCTGGTTTCCTATTATCATCTTCATTCTGCTATATATTTTTCCATGTTCTCTCTCTCTCTCTCTCGTTCACTCATGCGATCGTTCACTCCCCTCCTCATATAAACGTGGTGATACACGGCTCCAGTTCAGAACAAGCTCATGATTTTGATTTTCTGGTTGCAAAGTAATAAACATCGACAGGAGAATAGGCCCTGGGCTCGGGCCTCTAATGAGAAAATGAAATTAGTTTTTCAGCTGACTGCTCAGAAACATTTTATACATTATAATCAAGCATTTATTTGAGTGTGGCTGCCTTCTAATATGTATTCACGTCCGTTTATGTGTGTTTTGAAAGTCTATTCTCTCATGCATTTCTCCCTTTATTCTTCACAGCATGAGTCTTGCTGGTTTAGTTGGCCTCTTTGTTGGAGTCTTTACACAAAGTGGTTGATTCACTGGATTTAAACATTAAGCCATTGTTCTGATTTGTTTCGAAATTAAATTTTTATTTGCTTGGCTTAATTTCTTGAAGGGATACAACCGATCATTTTTTAAATATTATTTTTAAACCAGCTCTACTGTCCTGATTTTTTTTTTATGAATCTTTTATATGTTTGGCTTGATTCTTGAGTGAACATGAACACATTTTATTCATATTTTAGTTACTACATAAAAAAGATTTCTGAGAAATAACCATCTAACAGGCCAGAATTAGAGTGGGTATAAATAATATTAGCATAAAGCACCCTAAAAACCTCTGGCTACTGACAGAAGTGCTTGACATTTTATTTACTGATTTGTGGATGTAGGATCTGAATTCAAAATTTATAACAAAGGGCAATTTAAAAGCCGGCGATGCAAATGAAAACAAACAAAACAAACAAAACAAACAAAACAAAAGAGCCCATAATGCTAATCACTAGATCTGGCACCGATCCAATACCTTGTATTGTTACTGACCCACTAACAAATTGAGATATTAAAAAAAAAAAAGTTTTTTTTTTTTCAAGTACTTTACAATTCCACTTTCAGTAGAATTGTGCTTTGGAGGTCTGAACATCTTGCTGGCATTTTAAGCTGTAAACATTATTTTATAAAATGTAACTATATTTTTATATCATATCAGTATAGTGATAATAATAATATTATGTTTTACATTATTGGTACTGCTCCAAGGACTCTAACTCTATAACACACCATGGAAATGCCCGTAGGTGAAAATATAATTCACACTGACAGGGCAGTAGTGTGAATAGACAACTTATGCACTATTATAGTGTAGTTGCTGACTTTAGGGCACCATGCAGATGTTTGGGAGTTATATCGTGCTAGTATTTATCAGATGCAGAAACAGAGAGGAGGAAACATTAGAGAGTACACTACGAGAACCATTAAAAAGTGGGATCAATGTAAACAATGGAGACATCACAAAGCACATGACAGTAGCAGGTAAAGTTTGATAAAAACATGAATAATGGCCAACTTCTGGTTTCTCCATGCTCATGGTCATGGAAATGGAATCGTGAAATGGGAGCACCAGAGCAGTAAAAAGTATTAGTGATTTAATTTAAAGGGGTTTCATCTAGAACGTACAGTAGCGCCAAGTACATAGACATATAAATGTCAACTTGAATTTAATAAATTGAATAAAAATGTGTTCTGATAGTGGAAAGTTTAGTAACAAAAAGTTCCAATCAATCAATCAATCAATCAATCAATCAATACATGAATAAATAGGCAGACTCTGGTTAAGGTGCATATTTACTCCTAAACTACATCTGTACTGACAGAGTACAGTTGAAAAAAGTCCATGGTTGCAAAGATGTTTGAGTAGATCTGTCCTCTGCTACAATACATCATGTTCATTTTCTCCACTTCACCTTCTAAATGAGGAAAGACAAAATAAAAGAGGTGATATAATGGTCACCAAAATACTCCTTTAGTAATAGTTTATTAGGCTTTTAGAATTTTATTGGGCTTCATCTATAAACCTTCACTGTCGTAAGTAATAAAAATATTTAACAGTCAACAAAGAGTCAACAACTTAAATAAATAAAATAAAGTCTATGAGTCAGGTAGAGATGAAAAGTGTTATTCCAAGAATGTAGTTATCTTAAATCTATTTTAATGTTCATGCTTCTTGTTGTCCCTAAGAACCATGGTGTAAAAACTTGACCTTGTATATTATACATTTCATATGTCTCCTGTACAGTATGTGGCATAATAGTAATTTTAATACATCTCTATATCATTTGAACTGAAAATACAGAGCTACAGAATTGCTGTTTGGTCCAGCGGGTGTCTGGCTTTATGATCGGTGTAACAAAATATCCAAGACATCTGTAAGTCCAGTACGAAGGCCACACTTTACGTGGACGTCAGTTATACTTTCTAATTTAGTCTGAACTATAATAAGATGTGTTGACATTCTATATTTATAAACATTCACAATTCATTATAAAAGTGAAATGCCTTTAGTTGGTTATGAAGAAGCATTTTTGAAAGAATGATTCAAATCTCCATTATACAACATCTGCATTAAAAAAAATAATAAAATAGCATAACTTCATCTGGCATCGTGATCAGTGGTACATTCAGATTACTCCATGGAAAGCACATGTGCAGTCAATTATTCCTCTTAGCAGCATGCTTTTAAAAGCCTTTTTGGTTACAATTCTGTCCATGTGGATTTGTGTCCATTTGATTTCTTAGTCTCGCATCAACTTATTGGAATGCTGCCCTTCAATAATGTACGTTTCTGTTTAAAATGTCTATCTCCAGGGAGGTTAAGCTGACAAATGTCTGCTGTGTTTTTTTTTTTGCTTTAAAACAGCTAACCACAGCAAAGTCAAGCACAATGTTCCTCTGCAATTATTTTACTTTAAACTCTCCGGCCCTAAGATCATGAATGAACCATGAGCAATCTGTTGTGGCAATTTCAAATCATAAAGAGTCTATTGGTAGAGTATAAATGAAACCTGACAAATCAATACAAAATTGTGAAAAAAACTATAAATGCCATAATTTCTACATGATGTTTAACTTTACATTTGCAAAGCTCCCAATCTACTGGTCGATCGTTGTTCCTACCCTATGAGCATGATTGGCGGGTCATGACCGAGAGGACAAGATCGTAGATACAAGTGGCTGGAATGGTTTTTCTAAGGAGGCTAGCTGGCTTCTCCCTTAGAGAGTTGAGGTGGTTCTGGCATCTGGTAAGGATGTCACCAGGATGTCTCCCTAGGGAGGTGTTCTCGGCACATCCAGCTAGAATGAGACCACGGGGCAGACAGAGGACTAGGTAAAGAGATTATATCTTCACACTGGCCTGGGAACTTCTCAGGATCCCCCAGTCAGAGTTGGTTGAGGTGGTCAGGGAAAGGGAAGTTTGGGGTTCCCTACTGGAACTGCTACCCCTGAAACCTGATAAGCGGTTTACGGATGGATGGATGGATGGATGGATTTAAATAAGTGCTTATAAACCTTTGATTGGATATTTACTGCAGTGATTAATATGGTTCATCTTGTAACAATTCTTTTAACCCTATCTCTCCAACTGAAAGAAGGAGTATCTTCTCATTTATGACTAACAACCAAGCCAGAAGATGTACAGTATCTCAATCAATTTATTGGGACTTAGAAAACAACAAAGGGGATTGCTGAAATTATGTAAAGCTGTCTAGTATATTATTAAACCCTGGAAAGAGAGTGCTGAACTATTAACCTCATTATCACTTATACTGCGATTGTTTAAGCTGGTCAAGTATAAAATCAGCAATAAAATGAAGTCAGCTGACTACTTGAACGTACAAAGTCACCAAGTTTTAACATTTATGGAGTTTTACCTCCCTGATGGAACGGCCAATATTCTTAAACTTAGGTTGTGAAAAAGTGTTTCTGGGAGCATGAAGAATCACTTTTACACATGAACTGGACGCAACTTTAACTCCTGGGATTTAAACTCTGGGATGTGCTGGTGAAGAAGCACACCTCCCAGCTAAAAATGAATGCAACTCTGGATGGAAATAAATGCAAATTGTACACCATAATCAAAGTTAAGGTGGTCTAAATATGAAAACCGAGTTCCCCATTGTAATTAGTCTATAGGGTTAAAAAAACTTATTTTAAGGAATTGAGACGTACACCAATCATCTACATTGATTACTGTACATACCAGTAAACTGATGACAGAATCATGTGCATACAAGACTCACCATGCCTGCAGGGACCAATGGTCTGCCTGTCTGGTCCAATCACACATAAAAGCCAATGGAGCACCACTCACTGAACAGAAATCAAGGCTGGCCATGAATAAAAAGGCACAACACTTAGCACACTGAGCCCAGCAGACAAAGAGCCCAAGGCTGCTGATCTGGTCTCCAGGTTCACTAGATTCCAATTTGATTAGGCTTACATGGGATGCACTGGACAAACAAGTCTGATCCATGGAGGCCCCACCCTGTATCATAAAGCACTCCAATTATCTGTTGCCAACGTCCTGGTGCCAGACACCACAGCACAACACCAGAGGTCATGTGAGGTCATGCTGCAAGAGGCCAGAGCTGCCCAGGTGGCACAATGGAAACCTACACGATACCAGGCATAATGTATTGTGTTGTAATGTTTTGACCGATTGGTGTAATTTTAGGAAAAAAATAATGGTTAGATTTTGTCTTTAATTGTCTAAAATACACCTGGGTAATATTAAGTGAAACAGGCAGTTATTGTGAAGTGGCTTTTCAGCTGTTATAAATAACACCGTGGGTGACAAATGAATCTATTTGCATCGACTCCATCCTCTGTAACCGCTGTTTGAATAAAAACATCTCGTATTGTACTGTATATTCATTAAACCAAACATGCAAAATACACAAACGTGCAATTTCTTTTGGACTTTTTATTTTTCATTTCAAGTGTTATCAAGTTTTCATGAGTTTTACACACAACTTCAGTAGACCTGTGTGTTGCTGTTTTCTTGGTTGCTTAAAAACTTACTCTAGAGATGTTTTAGCAAAAAAATAAAAAATAAATCTCATTTTCTGTGTACATGCAAATGACCCAAGGGAAGTGAAAGTCACCCTTGGGGGAAAAAAACAGGCCCAATTAACTGAGTGCACTGATTGAGCATGAGCCTGTAGCTCTTCCTCTCTCTCTCTCTCTCTCTCTCTCTCTCTCAACATGAACCCATAATTGTACTCTTGCTGTGTGAATCCATAAAAGTATTTGAATTCTCCCATCAGCCTTCCCATTAACATATCCTTTGGTCAAATCATAAGAGCAGCACAATCTACCAAAAACTAATGTGTGAAGCCTGAAGAAGGCTAATTTCTATTACAGCTGAGTTATCTGGTAGCATAACAAACTCGGATTTAACACCGACGAAGCTTGCATTTCTCTCGAGTCTATACGCTCTCATCCATATGCTTGTTCCAGCTGCTGGAGGGAGAGACAATTCCCAGAGTTCAGCTGCAGCGTGCCTTTACATCAGGAAATGATAAACACGATGTAGGAGTGCAGAGAAAGGTGCAGGTTTCGGTGTAACACCAGTACGATGCTCAGAAATGACAGTTTGTACAAATCACACAAATTAGCCCATGACTCATAATAAACTCAACCCAAAAGTGGTGTGTTGTGCATAGTAACAGAACAACAACGGATGACATACTACAGTGTATATATAGCACAATTTCCAAGTGTTCAGCCAACTTTATTTTTATTTTTTTCTGGGGTACTGCATCCGACAATGCATTGCAGTCAGTTATTTTAAGATAAAACGCTGAGAATATGCACTGAAGGAGCATTGATCCCAAGGTCTGACTTCATCCTTTACATGTGTCGTGTTCAATCGATAGATAAGTAGAACCTTCTGAAAATTATTTTAGGAGATTTTTCTGGAATTCTTATTTTGTGAAGCTAGTGTCAAAAAACATACTAGGAGCATTCAAGTCAAATTAAATAGGACTCCAAGGATACCAAGATGGTTCTCTTTCTTCCATCTTCGACCGGCATTACTAATCTGCAGAAAGTTAAAGAAACATTTTGACATGCAAATCCAGAATTTCCTTGATCTCATTGTCATCTACAGTATGATAAAACTTCTGTGCATCTACTGTGTACCATGTATTAATGTGTTTAAGATATTTAACTTTTTTATGAAGCTGCTTGTTAAACTCTTTAGAAAGCAGTCTCACTCACTCACTCACTCATTTATAGTCTATATCACTTTATCCTGTATTCTGGGCGGTGGGGGGCCTACCCCAGGAGGCTTAGGGCACAAGCCAGGGTACACCCTGCCAATCCATTGCAGGACACGCACACACACACTACGGACAATTTTGGAACGCCAATAAGCCTATCCTGCATGTCTTTGGACTGTGGAAGGAAACCGGAGTACCTGGAGGAAACACACCAAGCACGTGGAGAACATTTAAACTCCATGCACACAGAGGCGGGAATCGAACCTGGCTGGGAATTGAACCTGGAGATGTAAGGCGATAGTGCTAACCATTAAGCCACCGTGCCGCCGAAGCAGTTTCAATTAGAGTTAAACATCCTAAATGTATTAATACACAGTACATAATAATAATATTTTAATAATAAAGCATGTCCAAAGATCAATAGTATTTCTTTTCTTTCTTCTTGCTTTATTTCCTATCTACTATATACAAGGACAAATATTTGACTGAACACTAAATAAGAACCATATGTACCTGATCTACCTTAAATTTTTACATTAAATTATTACATTTCAATTCAATAATAAATTCAATAAATTATTTTTCCATCCATCCATCCACCCAGGAAGCTCTGTAGTCCAACTAGGGACCGTGGAGTCCAACTGAATGACCATTGTATTTACTCCCATTTATACAACCATGGTAAGACCTCTGGTCAATATTCACACACTAAGGGCAGTTTAGGCACGGCAATCAGTCTAATTTGCATGTTTTTGGACTGTGGAAGGAAACTCAGAGGAAACTCACCAAGCACGGGGAGAACATGCGTACTCCATGCACACAGACCCCAAGTCGGGACTCAAACCCAGACACTGGAGGTACAAGGTGACAGTGCTAACCAATAAGCCACCATGGTGCCTTAAATCCTCACATAATTATTTTTATTCTTTATATGTGGCCACAATATTTTTAAACAAATGTAACAAATTCCCTCTGTTTATGACTCGTGGATTAGTTTGTGAGATCTGTACAAAATGTCATTTGTGAGAATTATATTGGTGTTATACAGAATGGCAGTTGAACTCTAAGAATCATCTTTCATGTCAGCAGCTCAGTGAGCATATGGATGAAGACATATACTATTGAATCAAGACAGTTGCAAGATTTGCCTGTGCTAAATCAGAATTTATTAGTGCCACTAGATAGGTTACCTATAATAGGGTTTACTGTGCCTGGTTAGGGTATATCAGGATTGTTTTATAAATTAGCACATGTAATTATTGTTAAATTATTGTTCAAATTATATATAAAAATATAAAATATAAAAATTAATTTCTTTTGCCCCCACCCCTCCAAAAAGTCTTCTATACCTAAGATCTCCAACACTGACCAGGCAGTTACTAAGGATAAATCTTTTGTTTCCCATGCAGCTAGTTCTGGTTAGCCAGACAGCTAGATCTGAGGAAAGAAAAAAAGTAGAATTTGTAGGAAATAACCATAACTTTGAAAGATTCCAACTCCATTTAGCTCAATGGGATAACAAGAGCTTCAATTGATTCTAAGCTTGAATTCTTAACATTGGAATTCTTTTTTTTTTTTTTTACATAGAAAGAGGGTTGAAGATTTGGGCCCAAATTACTAACATTGCACACGTGCATTCTTGAAGTGCAGAGCAGGACAATTTAGACCAAGACCTATGTTAATGCACTCATATGCACCTCACTTTTGATTTAGGACAGACTTGAAAAAAAATCAAACTATTCTTTTAACATGGAAGTGGGAGTGTGCCTTTAAATATAAAACTGGTGGACCAAAGACAGAGAATTTGTTGTTGTTGTTTCACAAAGGATCACAGTTCCTATGCATAGCCTACTGTAAAAAAAACTTTGAGTGATTGACTTACATAGGGTCCAGGGTGTACCCTCGTGCCCTACGCCTCCTGGATAGGTTCCAGGCCCGCAGTGACCCTGAATACAGGATAAAGCAGTATAGACGATGACTGAGTGAGTGAGTGAATAAGTGAGTGAGTACATACTGTATCTACAACCTAATTCCATAATGCTGTTAGGAATAGCCTGTAGTGTAGAATACTACTTGTGCAGTATGGTGTACATCATTTTAAAACACTGTGCAGTTATTGATTATTTTAATGGAAGACTAGATTCTGTTTTTACTTAAAAAATGAATAAAACAGTCAAACAATAACAAGCAAATTGGATATAAAAGACTCTGGCAATGTGGTGTTTTTTCCTGCTGTAGAATAACTGTTGACAGTTTAATTGCATTCAAGATGAGGATAAATTGGTTAATCTGTTATGTGCTGTGATTCATGCTTTTGGTTCCATTTTGTATAAACTGAGTCTTATATTCCTATTTACGTTTATCTTTTTGTCCTTGCCATTATTTTCCATAAATCCAGCCTCATCCACAGTTCATATTTCATTAGTTTAACAAATTGATGAAGCACTGAAAATAATCCTGAAACCTAATTTGCAATTTTTCTTCTTATCTTTGTTTCTGCTAGATGCAGAACATGCAAAAAAAATCAAACAAACAAAAAAAAAAAACAACCCACACACACACAAAGAAAAGCCAAATGCCCCCTCCAACCACTACCAGGTGCACACACTTTATATGCAATTTTACAATCATTGCATTCTGTTAGTTATTTATCTCCCCTAAATTGAAATTTCCATCTGTTTCTTGCTATAAAGCTGTCTTTGTTTGCAGCAAGATCATTACTCATGATTTTACTTTCTCCTTCCCTCTTGGGGTTTGTCAGTAGTGTTTTATCCAGAAGAGAGAAATGAACACTGAATCGTCGCCCTGCCTTCACCGCATTAGGGTTATTTCGCCCTGCTGTTGCTATGCAACAATGTGAAATGTTGGCACAACATGATTTAGATCGGGTTCAACAATAAAGTCTTTTGCAGTGAATGCACTGTTCTTACAACTGTGCTTTTAATGCTGGCAGCTGAATGAAAATGTACATTATCATTTTATTTCCTGCTTTAAGAGAGATAAGAATCCGCATTATTATCCTGTATTCATAATCCATCCATATACTCTACATACATTTTGCATCTTGACACATTATACATGATGAAATGATTATTCATTCTATTATATGTTTGTTTTTTCCAGCTCTTAAATGTATGATATCGAATATGAAATCATACATAAACACATAAATATTATAAAAGTGCAGCATTATAAATAATACTTTAGTATTAGTTATAATAATATAGCAGATATACAGTACAGTACAGTACATAATGAACTATTAATATAATTTTACATGAAGTATCTATGAAGTATCTATAGGGCTACTTACTGTAAGTCCTACACAGGCCTTTTGTGAAAACTATAATCCTTTATGATGGATTATTTATAAAGACATATCCCTAGAAGCAACAGACTGAAGTTGTGTTACAAGTTTACAGATTGATAATATAACTTAGCCAACCAAATGAAAATGATGTCACATTTTTCAGAAAACCTGAAAAATGTGACACATCACATCGAATGATGTTGTGGTTAACACTGTGTCCCTACAGGGTTGAGGGTTCGAGTCCTGTCTCGGGTCTGTGTGCATGGAGTTTGCATGTTCTCCCCGTGCTTGGAGGGTTTCCTCTGGGTACTCGGCTTTGGAATTGCCATTTCCAAATTGTCTGTAGTGTGTGAGTATGTGCATGCATGTACCCTATGATGGACTGGCACCCCATCTAGGGTGTGCCTCGTGCCCCGAGTCTCCAGGCATACAGTATGTTCCCCTGTGATCCTGTACAGAACAAGTGGTATAGAGTATGAGAGAGAGAGAGAGGTTACAGTATGACTTAATACCTGACTGTGGCTCGTGAACACCTCGCTTGGTGATAAGACTGAAACAGACATGATGCATGTGTTACGTAGTCCTATAACATATGCATTATATAGCTTTTTGCTGTATATTGTTGTGGTGTAGCCTTATTATGTATGTGGACTTACAATTTATTTATATACAGTATGTTGCCCTTAAGGGATTAAGTAGGGTTAATGTCAACTTATCATTCGTCATAAAGGAGCTGTGCAGGTGTTATGTAACATTCTTTATAATAGTGGCGAATAAGAGCATATCCACAGTTTGATGTAACTTTATGTAGCCATTTTGTAACCTTTCTCATATCAGTTGCCATAACGGGCATACTCAGATGTTATATAGCCTTATTTTATAGGACGTATGATATGTGCAGATGATGTAGGAGTAAAGGCTAATGC
The DNA here is from genome assembly GCA_028565275.1 of Leiocassis micropogon. NCBI lineage: Eukaryota > Metazoa > Chordata > Actinopteri > Siluriformes > Bagridae > Leiocassis > Leiocassis micropogon. The sequence continues at coordinate 3,568,603 of JAOVVA010000037.1, read as the reverse complement.
ATAAAGATATGTAGCCTTATTACAGTACAATATGTAGGTGCTATGTAGTCTTATTTATTTCAGTTCCCTTGAAGGACATAAAGTATGAAGGTGAAGGTGCTCCTTGGCTTAAATACTGTACACACATTAGACGTGCACTCTCATTATAAAAGATTTATAGCGAATTATGAATGCTACCCCTAAATAAATAAATAAATAAAAAATACCTAGAGCATTATGCATGAGATCATGCTTTGCTTGCAGGTTCTATTGAGCTCTATATGCTAATATATGCTAATAGTATCTTTTTAAAAAATGTAAAACATGTTTTTTTTTTTGAATGAATCCTTTTTAATTTTTTTTTTTAAATCCCTGCCTGTACAGTAATTGCTTTATGCAGACTGCATTTCTCTTCCATGAAGCCCCACAATCATCTGATATTGTGCCAACATATGAGGCATTTTATTTGATACAAGCATCGCTGTATTTGACTTTAATATCTTCTTTTAAGGAAGCTTGTTTTTGCTTTGGCATGCTGAGAGGATGCGTGCAAGGAGGCCGAGTTTGTGATGGTGCTTGAAAGAGACGGGGCGAACATTAATCATGTGTCTCTTTCATTTGCCGTGATGCATAAAACACTGAAATCTGTTGATCTGTGCACACAGGGAGGGAGTAAATACGAGTGCTTCATAGCCCGTTCCCTGCAGAGCTCGAGGAAGGTTACTGTCTTTCCTCCCATCTCTCAACTGCTTCAAATCAACCCAGTTATTCCCGACACAACCACATGCCAATTAGAGTGCTCTCACAGTAGTGCTGATGGACTTAACAGGCACTTTTCTTAAGTTCCTGCCACTCAAAGTGCTTTTTTTTTTTAAGTTTAAAGAAATCTATAAACAAACTCGAGCATATGGGGATTTTTTTTCCCCCATCTTTTCTGTGCCATGAGTTGAAACGATTTGATTTATGATGTCTAACTACCAACATAATTTAGGGATTTGTTTAAAGCCTTAAAAGAAGGTGGACCATTTTTTTCCCCACATCATGCTTTTAAGATACATCAGGGTTTCATTTTTAAAAGATATTTCGTACATGAATGCTCACTTCAATCAGATATAACTGTATAGGAAAAATGTTAATTTATACCATTCTAAGCCTTTTTCCTTTTTCACCCTGCAGACATTTTTGCCGTGGTATTCTATCGTCTTTTCACTTGGCATACAGTTCCTACAGTATGTTGAGTTTTACTAAGCAGATATCTTTATTATCAAGCTCAAATCTGTACTTATCCTTGTCTCTGGGGTGGGTACATCTTTTATACCATGAGAATATATCTTTCACCTTTAAAAATATCCCAAAATTACTGTACATAACTGCACTCACCGCATAATTATAGCTTAACTCTAAAATCAAACTTTGACCACAACAACCGTTCCAAGGGAAAGATACTGTACATACAGTACCAAAGGTACCACCCCAGTGACAATTTACAGCTAGAAACTTTTTTTTTTTTTTTTTTTTTTTAAAGAGTATCCATCTCCTGTAAACACTTTCTTACCTTAATGGTTCCAAAAGGCTGATCCATTAAACTTCAAAAAGAAATTGCTACAGTGGTCAAATTCTTATAATTAACATCTATTTTGACTTTCATGATTCAGACACAAATCATTAAGCCCAATATTATGTATAGATTCGCTTTGTACATTACCACCAGAGTGGCCCTGGCCCCTCGGGGCGTGGCTCTGCAGGGCCTCAAAGGGATGTGATGTGGTGTCTGTAAAAAGAATGCTGGCAGCAGAGACCCTTTGGGTGCTGTGGGATGCAGGGTGGGCTCCCATGGATTGGCCTTGTTTGTTATATTTAGGTTTTAGTGCAACATTTAGTTTCACATCCCAGTCCATACATCTCTTTTTTTCCCCTTTCTCTTGCTTTCACTTGCCCCGATTATCCGACATACGGAATTTGTGCTAAACTTATGGTAATAGTTTCAAAAGTAATTTAAGCAGAGAAAGAAGAGACATGCGATGCATGCACTGTGTGTAAAAGGCTGATTCATTCACTGTGTCTGCTTCTATACACTTTTTGTGTAATGATATAAACCTTGAGGGATGACTGACAAGCACACGGTTGTTGAAGCACAGACAGACATTATATAGTGCACTATGATATGCGAGCTGTCATCGTGTACCGAAGTCAAATTAAAACTGACAGAAGAGAGGACTGATGAGGCTTTAAAATGAATTGCATTGTCATATGTAATGTTTCTGTTCGTATTTGTTATAAATAACAAAAGTTAATACTTCTTCTTCTGCATATTTTGTTCAAGAACATTAAAAATCATTTAATCATAGTCCAAGTATTAGGAAAATACAATCTCTATTTTTCACCATCAAAAACAACTTATAATAACTTTTTTTTCAATGTGCCATTATTTATAAAAAAAGAAACTAAACAAACAAAAAAAAAACCTGTGGTTAATTCTAAGTACCCCCTTACATGCTTCCACAGGATTTTAGAGTGTATGGTGCAGCCAGGTGTGGCTAATCATCAGCCCTTGATTAATTGATCATCAGCAGGTGTGCAGACCCTCTATAAAAGCAGGCATTTTGGCAGTTTGCTTGTCTGGAGCATTCAGTTGTGTTAACACAATGCCAAGTGGGAAAGACATAAGCAATGGTCTTAGAGAAGCAACTATTACTGCACATCAATCTGAAAAGTGTTATAAAACCTTTAGTTTAACATTCTACAGATCTGAAATTTATATATATATATATATATATATACTGTATATATATATATATATATATATATATTTAACTTTATGACTTTTGAGTACATATATATATAGATAGATAGATTTTCAAACATTAGTTAAAAGTTTCAGAGAATTTTTTGCATGCCAGAAAAGAAAGTAGCACATTATATAAGCAACCACTTTAAAGACAAAAAAAATGAAATGGAAGCTGCTGGGTTTTGTATGCAAAAGAAACAGGTGCAACAGTCAAAGTCATCAGAAGATCGGTGGGTGGTTCTGCAGGACGCTGCAGAACTTAGTAGCCAATTCCCTTATAAAATTAACACAAATTGTACCTTACACCAAAGGGTCCTCAAAGCACTGTCTAACCAAATAGTGACTTGGTTTCATTAATTACTGTTTACTGGGCTGTTTACACACTCACACACACACACACACACACATACAAAGTGAAAAACTATTTGTTAGCTAATTTGAGCACATTTGAGTAATTAGCCTAATAAAATAATACTATAACAACATTTTTGGATTAATTATATTTCTGGCTGCATTAAGTTTGGGAACTCTGGCTCTAATTATTTGAAATGTGTCTCATTAAGGTGTCTAATGACTTTAAAGTCAGCTTTCTTAACTTTAAGTCCTAATTAATGCACAAAAAATTAAAACAACTCCAAAGAAATTGAAGAAAAGATTTCTAGAGGAGTGTAAAGTTTTTTTTTTTGTTTTTTCTTTTTACAATAACTAATTGCACTAACTAATGAAATTAAGGCTGTGCAAACTTTTTGCAGTCAGATGCAAGATGGGTGATTGAATCAAAGCTTATAGCCATGGATTTCATACCCTTTTTTAAAATAAGGATTTGAAATTGTGTATTTCTTACACATTTAATTTTATGAACATAATAGACTTAAAAAAACTTTAATTTTCTAAAATGCTTCAGAATGATATAATAACAGTGAAAACATTTGTGATTTCCACCTCTGTACCAAAATCTCAGGAGATGACTTTCCTTCGCTGACCTCGTTCTGAGGAACATTGGCTTACAGAACTTAAAAAGGGGTTATTATTCTCTCTCTCTCTCTCTCTCTCTCTTTTTCCACATCTACCAGCGTTTTGTTTAGTTTCACTGTTTGTACCTGTCTTTGACCTTGTGGTAGAGTTTTTGGAATAGTTTTACCCTCCCTCTTTTCCTCTCTCTCCTCGTTTCTGCTTTATTTTCTTACCCATTCTCTTATCTGATTCACACACACATCCAAGACTCCATTTACTCTCTCTTAAAACCTCCACTTGTTTCTACTTTTCTTCTCCGATTAAAAGCCGGAGCAGGGCCTCAGCTGGCGCGCCTGTGTGTTTATTATAAAGAGGTCATTGTTGTTTAATGACAGGGCGAGCTGTACAGATCTGGGTGTTGTGTGAGAAAGCTGGTACTGTAGCCTTCTCTGCATCGCTTCACCTGGAGGCTTTTATTCAGCCATGAGTTTCCTTTGTGTGCCACCGGGAGAATAGACCTATTTTAATTACCATGAGTTTTCATGTTAAATTAATTTACATGTGATGTGAAATTTACTTTATTTATTTATTTATTTATTTTTTGTGTGTGTGTTAAAAAAATAAATTCTTTCATTTAAGGCAAAGCTGCTTATTTTTGTGATGAGTTCTTGGATTTGTTTTTCGCTAGTTGTGTGGATTTGAGAGATGCACAAGTTAATTTATGTCTGAGGGATCCACACTGGCACAAGCTAATTTTTCAGCTTGATAGAGCCATGTGGGAACAGAATTAGGTTCTTATTTAACAAAGTATATAAATTAACAAAGTCTCAAGCAATTTATAATTCTCAGCTTCCTCTAGATGTTAGTAGAATGAAAAATAAAGACCATGCTGGAGTATTCAACTAAAATAAAATAAAAATGTCTCACTACATACAAACTACATTAGAAAGGATAAACAACAAACATGACTAAATGGCAATGACTTTTGTAATTGCAGCAATTCATAGCTCTAAATTCATAGTGGTTATGTTTTATTTTGCACTAGCTGTTCACTGACATGAACAGTTTTTATGTGCACCGTGGACTCGGAAAAGAAAGCTGTACTATGAGGAGTGTTCAAGTCAAACCTGGATTTTGGTTTTGCAGAATAACAGGACACATTTATCAGAGTAAAAACAACATTTATTAATCTATATAATCCCCTGCGACAGTAATACACTTATCCCAGTGTTTCACTAGTGCTTGGATAACATCAAGGTTGGGAATTTTCTTCGTAAGTCGGAGCCATGATCTGGCTGCCTGGGTCACGTTTGAAACGCTGGCCTTCCAGGAACTCCTTTAATGGCCCATGACATGTAGAAATGGACTGTCTGGAGGATAACTCCTAGCAGAGTTTCTGTAATGTGCAAGTGGTGTTGGAGAATGATTGTGTGTACAGTTCTGTCGATTTCTATCAGGTGTTCCACTCGTGGAATGTTGGTCAGCGGACTCCGAGCCACCTCAATTTATTTCAACCTATGCCTCCATTCACAAAAAATTTCATCACAAGTCCTGGTTTCACTTTCAGTGAGTCTCCAACTCAAAAGCTGAAAAGGCTTTTTGGGGCCTTTGAGCAAGGCCCTAAATTTGAATCTAACCCTCTTAATATTCATTTTCAATAGACAATTATACAAATGAAATGTTTAAACAAGACATATGTATCATCAGTTCACAAGACCTAAGAAGGAATATACAGTACATTTAAAAAAAAAAAAATCTACTAAAAAAGTCTTTACTTTCTGAATTATTCCTAGTCAGATGAACCACCTTCGGCAAAATAATTCATGTGATTGAATCTAACGTGAAACAATCTGATACAGATGCCGCACTTGGTCATCTTCAGAGAACTTGAGTCGATGAACTATAGCCAACTTTTGTCATATGTTTATCATCTCTGCTGAAGTATTTTTTCAAAGTACTTGGCTTGGTCTGCTAAAACACTTTCCTGGGTCCACATCCAGACCACATTCTGTCAGTTATTAACGACTGGGTTTAAATACTTTATGTTCTACTGCAGCTTACTTTATATTTTTGTGCAGTGTCTAGATGTCCCCAGAAATTTGAGAACTGTAACTACAGAGGATATAATGAACTCTGTCTTGAGGCTCTCCTCAAGTTCATACATTATGGACCATTACTAACTTACTAATTGTACCTAATTATATTTTGTCCAACTTAATTTTTATTATTAAACATTTCCATTTTTATCTAGCCAAGAACAAATTTTTCCAGTTTTAGCAAAATCAGTGCTAGATACAGTGATCAACCTTTTTGCTCGACCCGCAGTGTGGATGCCTTCATTTCTTAGCATCTGTGGGGATTTAGACAGAAATGGGTGAAATACCGTCTGGTGTCCATCAAGGTTCATTTCTGGGCCCCTTATAGTTTTCTTCTGTATATCTGTCCACTTGGACAGGTGCTAAAATATTTGGCAACCCATTATACAGTGTATTCATCCTTTCCATCAAGCCAAACCCTGACACCTCTGTTCCCTAACATATGATTTAAGGTCAATATTCCATTATACTCACCCTAATGTTTCTTCCAGCCCTACTTTGTATTTGACCTTGCAGCAGTGGTTTGTTCTTGCATGTGACATTCTGAAATGGAATTGATTGCAGATTTTTGCAGTGACACGATGCTGAGACAGGTAATTTCTTTCTTTTTCATTTCTGGTTGGGGGTTCCTTTAGTGTTCAATTATGCACTCCTTTGTTTTCGACAGTGTCTTGTGGCTTTTGCAAATGCAATTGCAAAATGTCAATGCAAAATTACACATTTGGCCTTCAATTTTCATTGTGAGGGGATAAGTGGAACATAATAAACAAACCAATGATTATGATTCTATTACTTGTTTCCCCCAACTACAATTTGGTAGAATAATGTCTTACAACCATACACCTGGAGACACAATGTAAAATCCAGACAGATAGGCAGAAAGCCTACTATGCAATATACAGTATGTCAGTCCTATTTATTAAACTCTGGCTGCAATGACTATAATGTATTACTTATTTAAAGCTCTGAATGGTTTAGCTCTGTCATATTGTACTGATTTCTTATAGACCTATAGAACAGATTAAATTTCTCATTTGTTTTTGCTCAAGCCTGCTATAAATCTCTAAGACTACATTCAGCTCAGAATAATTACCTTTAACCTCTAGAGTAGTCTTTTGGGTAATGTTCGAAATGAAATTTAGAGTTCGTTTTCCCCTGTAGGGCTTTTCTTTTTTTTGGTGTTGCCATATCAGATCAAATCATTCGATCTGCACAGATTTTACGCTGGATTCCGTTCCTGCTACAACCCACCCATTTATTCAGGTTTGGGACTGATGACCTGAATCTCATCAACGGAGTATTATATATATGGACATGGGGCCTTCCCCAAGAGCCCAACATTGGCAACTTGGCGGTGACGGAGCTTGAACCTCTCTGATCAGCAACATAAAGTCTCCACTATCTGAGCCCCCAATGCCCCCAATTTACAAATTAAAATATTATACTACAAATCATAAAGTGCCATTTACATCCATCCATCTATCTAGGACCCTCTGTAGTCAGAGACTGTGGAGGCCAATGGTGAGCATTGTACTGTATTTAATCCCATTTTTTGTACAACCGTTAAAATAAATAATGGGCTCTTGAGGTCATGGTCGAAGCAAGATGCAGGAAGATCTTAATAAGTCCATTGTCATGATTGCATTGACCATTTAACAGCATAACTAACATCTCTTTGTGATCAAGCTGAGTTTCTCCACCATGTTGTTCTGCCAGTGGAGTTCTCAATGACCACTTCAGCCTTGTGCTATGACCATGGAAGGTCCATGCCACATTGTAGAAGACCACATGAAGTTCATGTTACATTTTTCTAGTGCTTATGGTATGCATGCAGCAGGTTATCAGCACTTCTTTGTCATGTTCAGAGAATTAAGTATGAATGTCGGATCCAATTTCTCACACCATCACTTCATGATGAAAAGCATGTCGGAACATGTTGTGGTATTTATTCAGACCCCCTCGATGCAATGACAATGGAGTAAGCGTGTGATAAGCACTTGGTAAGAGTGCGGCAACGATCTGATCAGACATGGTAATAACTCAGATTGATCTCAGACCTGTGGAGCACGTGTTCACGTGCCTGATAGGAAATTAGTGACGACATGATTGATGCTTTGAGAAAGTCACAGTGACATGACTAGGAAGTAGAATAAACTTGATAGATACACATTCTCCATTTTCATGGTCATGTCGCAGTGTGACGGGGGCTAAACTGGCATGTTAAAAGTTACTGGCTTTCTTAAAATCAGTATATATCTTAAATATAGATCTAGAATTAAAATATAGAATTTGCAGTACTGCTCATACATGTATATATTATTATTAATATAAGAATATTCTTTAATGTGATTTAGAATTAATCAATACTCTGTTCAGGCATTTTCTTCCTATAAGAAATAAGTCTTTATTTACAGTATACATACTGTATACTTTTTTCAGTGATAATGACTCCAAAGTTTTAATATTTAATATTTTGTTTTTATCCTCTATAGCTTTATTTTCTATAGCTAATGTTTTTCTATATTTTATTTCTTATTTTATTCCATACGTATTTCTTATTGATAATCTTTTTTAAGGTAGCGGGCAGTCGTACATTATAAGCGTTTCACTGCATATCGTGCTGTGTATGTGACGATTTTAATATTTTTAATATTTTAAGTTTAATTTATTAATATATGTCTACACCATCGATTTAACTTAGTTTATATTTATTTACAGTTATTTTATACAGTTGTTTACTTTCAGTTGTTTTGCACTATTGGAATCATTCCATTTATTATCATTACAACCGTTTTATTTGTTATTATATTTGCACTGATGTTGGCACATCTCATTCCATCTAAATATCTTGATGTGCAAATATTTTTGGTTTGTTGTCTTTCTGTACTACTACTTTTTTTTTAAATTAAATTAAATACATATGAACATTTAAGTTACAAACTTGCACGATACATGCATTCGCGCATGTGCAATCACAGAAGTAAGATCACATGTCCAGTGTACATGGTCACGTTTGTATCCTCTGCAGGCCCATGATGTCCGGAAGCAAGTGTGAAAGCAGCGGCGATAAAGCTGGTACTGCTAAGAAGTGCCAAGCAATAACGATGGATACAAAAATTGAAATAATTAAGAGAATGGAGTGAAGTGAAAACATGGCAGATATTGCTTATTTTTTCAGACATTGCTTGTTATTTTCTCTTTTGCTCGTTCTTTTTTTGTACTAGGATATCAACACAATTGGCTATACACAGTATTATACAAAAAAGAATGAGCAAAAGAGAAAATAACAAGCAATGTCTGAAAAAATAAGCAATATCTGCCAATTTGTTTGCAAGTCCGGCAAACATTGTCTAGGTACAAGTACGGACTTGCAAACAAATTGGACTTACGAACGAGCTCTTGGAACAGAATTTGTTTGTATGTAGTGGGCTTCCTCTATTGAGTAGACAACTAATAAGGAACAAGGAAATAACCCATGCTATTTGGTTTATGGAGTTGAGAAACTGACATTATGACTAATGATGCTTTCTCTATGCCTCAGGTTCTGTCTTTCTTGTTCAAAATCAAAAAGAGAGAAAATGAGAGAAAAAAAAGGAACTAGGGGCATGTTGTGATTAATATAGTCATAATACATAATTTAATATTAAGATATAGCTGTCTGGAACTTTATCTTCTTAACTAATCTTTGGAATAAAATTACAGTGATAGTAACATGCAGTAATTTTCCCACTGTATTACTAAGACCTGACAGACAAATACATTTGTGAACAGTCCAGATTTATGAAGGTCTCAAAAAAAGTCTGTTATTTGTTGTACTTCACAGAGAAATAGTGAGAGAGAAGCAGCTCTCAACTACACACTCTTCATGTAGAATATCGATCTACTCGTTGTGGTTATAAAGGGAGTCTTTTGGATTTCTACACTTCTAGCAAAAGTGGAATGTTGACTTTGTTGCAGTATCTTGGAGATTTTATTTTATTTTTTATTTTTTCCCCTTCTCTAAGATGTAAGCTGTCACTCTCCTGCTGCACCATTTCACCCCAGAGCCTGAACCGAAAGCTATATTTATGTCAAAGTGTTGTTTAAAATCCCACAGCTCTCAACTTCTGAAAGGCAATTTGTTTTGACACCTCATCGTCTTGCTTTAGGACCAAATGATATATTGAATGTTGACTTTGTTTCTGATGGTTCTGTATTGTGTTGCAGACTCGGTTTGTTTCCACTTGAGCAAACAGTATATACAGGGTCCATCTCTCTCTCCCTTTCTCTCTCTCTCTCTCTCTCTCTCTTGACTTAACCTACAATTAGACCACATTTCTGCTGCCCATTATTTCCATTATAAAGCAGCAAGCCATGTGTGTTCAGTCAACAAGGACAATCAAATACCTTTTAACATTAACAGTCTGTTGCAATTACATGCAAATCAAAGTCTGATGAGGCTCTTAAAAAAAGAATGTATTAAATTCAAGCAATTTGCACATTCCTCTTTTTTGCTTTATTAACAGCCCATTCTGCTTTGGAGATGGATCATAAATATAATAGCATTGGGATTTAGATTTATTAATCAAAAAGTGAGAGATTTCATTATCTTCTGTCAGTTAAATTGCAGGACATGCACAATAAAAAACTAAAAGTTTTTATAACCATGGGAAAGTTTTTATAGTTACAAATTTATTGGTCTTTGATTTATAAACAATTATG
>JAOVVA010000037.1:3509231-3520771 GCA_028565275.1 Leiocassis micropogon | reverse complement strand
TATATATGAGAGAGAGAGAGAGAGTTCCCATATTTTATTATTTAACAAGATTACAAGAGTTCACTGGTCTCAGAGCTCCCTGAAAGTGTGTGAGGTAAAAGATAATACATTTTTATACCTCAATCTCTCTGTTTCAATCCTGCTGCAAATGTGCTGTTTCAGTGTCTGTGTAAATGAGCTCCTGCTGTCCCCACCCTGCTAGAGAACAGCAGGGCCAAGCAACAAGCCAGGGAAGAAATTTCCCCTTATATGAGGTCACCTTAGGGGGGGAATCTAATTGGCTTATTTAAGCCCTGGCCAAGTACAAAAATGGGGAAAAAAATAATACAAAAAGCAGGTCCTCGTGGCGGCATGGTGGTTTAGTGGTTAGCATCGTCGCCATGAACCTCTAAGGTCAAGGGTTCAATTCCTACTTCGGGTCTGCATGCATGGAGGTTGTATGTTCTCCCCGGGGAGGGGGTTGCACCGTGGGACTAGTTTTGTCCCACAGTGCAGACATGTGGAGTAGGCTAATTGGCATTCCCAAATTGCCTGTAGTCTGCATGTGCCCTGTGATGGATTGGCATCCTGTCCAGTGTGTACACCGGCATTTGCCCCAAGTCTCCTGGTATACAGTAGGTTCCAGGCCCCTGCGACCCGGTATACAAAATAAAGTGGTATAGACGATAAGTGAGTGAGCGTCCTCATATTTTATTTTATTTTTTTAACTAATTTTACATAATAGGCGCCCTTTAAATTTCCATGGCTGCATGAAATGGTTAACACACACCTGTGATTCTTACAGGCAGCAGTATTGTCTATGATAGAAAAGTAGTCATCTGAATTTTGTAAGCAAGTGTGATGTAGTATTTATATAACGTAGCCAATAGTGCCAACTGAAATGTAATGGAATTACAGACCCATAAAATTCGTAAAGGTATTTGTAAATACAGCCAGATCGTCATTAATGTCAGTACAAGCTGTGTATATCCAATCATAAACTAACGCTCTTATGTAACCGAAAAATAAATGAAAGCTTGCAGGTTGAATATTTGGAAAGACATTTCTAGCAACATTAGTTACATTTTTGGGTTTTTCTGCAGCACATCTGCTACATAAACCTGTTCTTACAGCAAGTTCAGTCTCAGGAAATTCCAGAGTGTTCATTTTCACAACACGCTCAGTTTTAAATACTTCTCCTCATGCTGTGGTTCCAGGCTCTGATTGTATTATGCCATAATGTGAATCAGGTGGACAATGATTATTACTGAAGCAGCTGCATTAAATTACTGACCTCAACATGGTTCTGCATTAGAATACAGGACACAAACAGCACACACACACATTTATTAATTTATAAATCCTTTGAGAACTGACTGCTTCCATTAAAATGTTGATTGCATGATTAAAAACTGTTTGATGGACATACCTAAGAGAAGTAGTCATCCCCCCAATATAAAAAGGTCATTTTCTTCTGTATTAATAAAAAAGAAAGAAAGGAAAAGGAAGAACAAAATCATAAACAGAGCAGGTCTTTTAAAGCACACAAGTATGGGTGAATAAGTATCCATTAGCTGATGTACAAATGGAATGGAGAAAATGTTAACAGTTAGTTGTAAGTGTACAAATCCTGTGACAGTCTATTGAATTCCATTAAAATGTATGGTGACACAAAACCCGAGAGACAATTTTCTTCAGAAGAAATAGGTCACAGATTCAATTACAGTCACTGAAGCATGGAGCCAATCTATCATGCCAAATTAAGTGCATTTTAGCAACCTACTTTTCACTCAGAATTTTATAGACACATCTATTCTTTCTGCTGAAAAATAAATTATTGCCTTTCCTCCATTTAATTTATAGCTGCTTTAAATGGTATGCACATTGGAAAATTATTTTCTTCCCTTAAAAAAAAAAGCTGTTAACCCTAGCTTCAGGGTTATATTTCTTGTCAAAGAGAGAGAAAAAAAGAAAACGCCTTCATCTTCTCTTGACTCTCATTATAAGTTTCTGAATTGCCTGGACATTGCGGTGATTTAGCTGCATCACCTCGACTGCTCTCAGTGCAGGCAGACAGAATGTAAATGAGTCTATTTAAAGGTACTGTATATAAAAGGTATTTGTGTAAATAAAAATAGATAGAAAAGCCTTCACATTTCATTAAAGAAATGTTTAAATATGTCCACCTTGATAAAATTATATCATCCCAAACAGAAGAGAGGTCACACATGTGACAGTGGACATTTCTTTAAAAGGTCCTATTTCGTTAAAGGTCCCATATTTTACTATTTCTACAGTATAACAAGTTAATACAGGTCTCAAAGCTCCCCCAAAGCGTGTCTGTTAATGCTGTAGTTGAAATACCCACCAGAATAATACATGTTATACCATGTTACCTCTATTTATTTCATTCCTCCTCTTCAGTGTCTATGTACTACAGTAAATGAGCTAATGCTGATGGACGCCACTCCAGAAAACACCAGAGCTGAGCAACAAGCTGGAGGAGGGTTTCCCCTCATACAGTATATGAGGTCACATTAGGGAAATCTAATTAGTCCTATACAATACAAGCATGAAAAATAAAGAGAGCAGAGAATGGTATTTCTTGGACACACGCGCGCACACACACTGGAGACCTATTTAAATGTCGTAATGACCTAATAAAAAGACGTCTCATTTATTTCTGCAATTATTTGCCCACTGATATTAGCATGAACAGATACAGTACGTGTCCAGGAGTATGTTAACGTGCAACCATTATACACATATACTGTATGGTTCTTCCATGAACAGTTGAAAACCACACAATTATTTACTGTAATATGTATTTGTTTGCTGTCGCTTTAATATTTCCTTTCATGTGGAACCAAGAGTCCCAAATCTGTTCCAGCTCCACAAAGACACGGTGTGTTTGGAGTGGAAGAACTCGACTGTCCTCAACATGGACCCAAAAATTTTATATGGACTATAACTCCAACCTAATGCCAGGTCTTCTTAATGGACATCAATGCCCAAGCTCTTCCAAGTGTTTCAATAATCAGATTTCCATAGCCATACTCCAAAATCCTAATGGAAACCTTCCCTGAAGAGTGGAGTTCATTATACACGGCGAAGGAGGAATAACTTTCATATTAATGCAAATGGTTTTTGAATGAGATGTGTTCAAGACTCCTATACTGTTGGTCATCTAGAATATCAGCGGAGTGAAGAAATGATGAGTTTCACGTTGAAAATGTCAGCAAGTGACTTTTACTTCATGTGATCAGACAAACTGATGTGGAGGATGCTGAAAAGCCAAGGGGAAGCTCATTTCCAGGGTTAACTCAGAGGCAGCAATGTTGTTCTTCCCATGAGTGAGTTATGTTAAAAATGTCGAGTCTCTAAGCAGAATTGGAATTTAATCTTTAAATGTAGTTCTCTCTCATTTATCCTTTTTAAATTGACATGTGAAAATGTGTTCTAGTTGTTGCCCCTGTTGGCTGTGGTTTTATTAAAAACAATCTCATTGTGGCGAATCAGGACAAGAACATGGTTAAATATCTTGTGAGGTTTCATAACTGCTAGTCTCAATAAAACGTGTGGCTTGTATTGTGTTTGGTTAAGGCCTTGAAATACAACAAACTCCCATGACTGACACACACTCACACATTCCAATCACTCATCATAATCATGATCTTGTGATCTAATCAGGTCCTGTGACTTTTCATTTCCTTTTGTGTCCGCTGAAAAGATGGTTGCCATGGACGCCTGCAGGGGCCTCGGCTCTTTGTGTCCACAGTTTTTGCTTCAGCACCTTCAGCCTCTTCAGCTACATTTGTCTCTCCCACCAAAAGCGCATTCGTAAGTTCTATTAAAGTATGGAGATAAAACTCTGACAAAACTCTTTTAAACTTTAATTACATTAACTTTAAATTAACTTTTATTGCATAAGTAAAATTTAGATAATGGGGTTGGAATTTAGCTTAAATAAACATCAATAAAAATGGTAAGCAAAAGTGATTGAATTTAATTAATTACAAATTGGGTACCCAGGGCTCACGCATGTCCACAGGGACCAAAGGCCAGCCTGTCTGGTCCAATTCCACAGAAAAGCCAATGCCAAATAAAGGCAATGCTGGTTATGATAGAAAGGTACCAGAACACCCAGAGCACCGGCTGTGAACAGGGCCCAGCAGGTAAAGAGCCCAAGGTGGCTGACCCGGCCTCCAAACTACCCACATTCCAATCGAATTATGCACCCATGGAATATGGCGGATTAACAAGTCCGGTTCAAAGATCCAGAGGTGGAAGATAACGGAGTACATTTACTTTGTTACTCTACAAAGAGTACATGTACTTTGTCAAGTGAAGTACAGATATGTGAAAGATGTACATTATTTACATATATCTGTACTTCACTTAAATAGATTTATTAGAGGATACTTTTTACTTTTACTCCACTACATTCAACAAGAAATATCTGTACTTCTACTTATAGTAACTACATTTCTGCATGGCGATTTGTGTTTGAAATGTGACGCGGCGTTTGTTGAGGCACATCCACTTTTTTTAAGCAGGGTGATGGAGTGTTTGAGGGTTTACTATGAAAAATCCCACTGTGAGCTAATGTATTGTAAACACTGTACTTTACATACTTGAGTAAATTTGAAGGTGACTACTTTTTTGCTTTTCCTCAAGTGCACATGTAAATGGAGAACTTTTATTTGAGTAATATTTGCTCTAGGAAATCTCTACATTTACTCAAGTATAGGATCTGCGTACTTTGTGTATCTCTGCCAGAGGCCACGCTGAGACACGCCCTGAGTAACCAGAACCACCGTGGTGGCACAAGGCAAACCAAAGGTGGTTTTAAATATTAGTAGTTTTAATGTTTAATGCATATATACAGTGTGTACGCATACACATTAAATGATGTGATAGCAGAACATTGGGTATTGCTCTTTTTGTACTCCATTTTTTGATGTAAATGACAAAATTGTAATACATCTACGAAAACCACATTTGCTCTTAAATACTGCACTTCTTATCTGAATCTGAAGCTCGACAATATGATGCCGTGAAAAGGGAAAGGAGACTTTAATAATTCATCACACTAGAGAAAAAAAATCTACACTGCATTCATCTGTTGAAATGCTTTTAAGTTCCATGCTTTGCCTTTTCATGGAGATGTTCCATGTTTTTAGCATTTTTTTTTAATTAAATTAATTTTCCTGCATGACTTATCTCAGGTGTTTGTGAAACATGACCTAACTAATAGTAGTGTTAATGATCACATCGAATATTCCTCTTTATATGATGCTACTATCGAATGCACACAGCAGATCAGATAGATGGAAATTCCTCTCTTCTGCAGAACCTCCACTGATGTTTGCATTAAAAGGAGAGCTGCTTTGGCCCAGTTGCATTTTAATGGGTAAGACTTGGATGACAAATGTGCACCAGGCGTCTGTGCGCTCCGTTACTAATGCGCTGCAAATAGAACAAAATGAAGACTTGTGAGAAAAGTCTGTTTATTACACATGCCGCATTGTGATTTCAGCTCAGTTTCTGTTGCAGGGTGTAAACTATGGGATTGCTGTTTGCTCGTTTCATTAAACAGAATTTGTACCTTGGAGAAACCTGGAAATGAAAGTTGTTGATTAGTAAAAGCTTGTTTTGGGGATAATTGCAGACTAATTTTTCCATGCAAATCACTAAAACAGGATATAGGAGAACACCTTTTCAATGAAACATAATTTATATTTTGTAAATGCATTTTATATACAGTATTTCAAACAAGGCACTGTAAGGTCTTGAATGTAAACAGTTTGACAGCAAAATACAATAAACTCCATTTTCAGATATTTATTCAGTTTGGCATATTACTATTCTCAGACACACAAGGTTGTCTGTACCAAAACTTTTAATTAGAAAATTCCTATATAACCTTATTTTTAGAATTTTTCATCTTTCACATTATGAGCATAGACGAGAATTGGACAGATACCGGACATCACCAATAGATTTTCTGCAACTGTGGGGGCTCTGGTCATCGCCATCAGGCAAGAGGTGACGCGACCTAAACTGCGGTTAATCCATAAATGCATAAATGGAAGGAACATGACTACTTACCTCAGTTACTACAAGCTAGATAGCTTAGCTAAAACACTAAGGTGGCTAACGTTAATGTACAGTATAAGTTAATGTTACTTTGCATTTGCAACTCTTCCATACCCTACATGTCGTCCAATGTCGACTCCTACATTACTTGTGGTAAATTACAGTATACAGTATGACAACATTAAACCTCTACCAGTTAGCTGGTTAGCTAAGGTGACAAAAATTGAGACCAAAGCAATTCTTTGTTCCAAGCTAAAAACATTTATTTTTGTTGTAAATTTGGCCATTTTAACATGGGGGTCTATGGGGATTGACTCACTTTTTCACCTTTTACATATTTCTACTTTCGACTTCATTTTATTGTAACCAAATTACTTTACATTGTAGATTTTATATTTTACATTAGGAATTTGCCTCTCTTAGGTCACGAACAGTCGTGTAAGCATTTCACTGCATACAGTATCGTACTGTGAATGTTTGTGTATGTGACAAATAAAAAATGTCATTTAAAATTTCCAGGTTGCTCCTTGGCTTTGAGCTGATGCATTGTGATTAGCGAATTACATTTCTTATTTCTGCCAGGTTATCAGTGAAGCAAAGGTACTTCCTGTGCAATACAATGGCTACTGCAAGTGGCTGCAATGTTTTTAAATGCTTTTTGGAGAATGCTGAAGCCAATAAAAGGGACATTTACACTTTGTTACTGCCACTGCAGTCACTCCAGCAGTAATGAATTAAAAGGTATGTGTTGCTTAATGTTCATGATAACCAGTGGTGGGTAGAGTAGCCAAAAAATTGTACTCGAGTAAGAATAGCTGTACTTTAAAATAATATTACTCAAGTAGAAGTAAAAAGTAGTCATGCAAAATATTACTCAAGTAAGAGTAAAAAAGTAATAAGAATTATATATTAGTGTATTTTTTATATATAAAGTTAAGATATGTTCAAACAAACGCATGAAAAAATGAAAAAAGCATTCTATACTAACCGCAAGATCCCACTACATAGTAGCAGCATAGATTTATGGGCATTCTGCAAAATTAGTGAAAGATGCAGAAACTCTTGTTTTCACATGAGCAGTGAGTGTATGTAGGACGGATTCACAGGTAGAGTCATGCGATTCATGTTTGCTGCGTCTGATTGGTGAAAGCGTCAGGTGGTAGATCCACCAGCTGCATGTGTAGAATAAATGATTGGAAAAGTAGCGAGTCGAATGTAATGTAAATCTACTCAAGTATGGTGCAGTAAAACTACTCATAGAAGTACATTAAAAAAAAAAAAAGTTATTCAAGTAAATGTAATGGAGTAAATGTAACTCATTATTACCCACCTCTGTTTTGCTCAAACACCATGTGAGATACTGTGGCGTAAGCACAATGGTGAAGCAGAGAAATAAATGTTACAAATCTTAAAATATGCATGTTACTTTAATGAGTGCTGTTATTGGAAAATAATCAAAATCAAGGTGTTAAAAAGTAGCTCTGCTTTGTTAATTTCCTTTTGGGATTAATAAAGTACTCTATCTTCAGGCTACATCACATAATTGTTTTTCTGTAATAGTACATTGTGCAGTATTTTATACTGTACCTTAATTATATTCATACATTTTTAAATGTATTTTTAAACAGACGTCGATAGTTTGGTGTGCATTTAAATTGCTTGAAAAATGATTTCATCTTTACAACATCTGGTCATAAAGTGGAGTTGATTTATTACAACTGTGAAATGAACACTTTGAATTTAGTAAAAATAAATACATAAAAATATGTAAAAGGTCTGAAGTGGCAAAAAAGACTGTTTCGGCAATATTTCACATACTGTCAAAGCCTTATTTATTTTTGGTAAATGATGATGGTTAGAATGCTGCCTGATGGGCTGGCTGCTTTTATCAAGCTGGATATAAATGGATTTATTTATAAAAGAGTCATTATGAGGAATTACACATGATATGTGATATTCATGGAAACGCAAACTTAGAAAACTGTTTCTATCCTCCTTGTTATCATGAGTGCAAATTTACATATAAAAAGTGAACCTGATTGACTTACTGTAAAAAATGCCCAGAATACTACACTTTTACGCATTATCTGGAATATACTGAATATCATAACAGTGTATACTGAATATTATTTTTACATTTACAGCATTTTGCAGTCCTTACCTGAAGTGTCTAATAGAAGTGCTATGTAGTCTCAATCACAAGCACATCCTCTTACAAAAATTTCAAAGAAAAGATGTAGTGAAAATTAGTTATTATACGAGGAGTGTTCAAGTCAAAACAGGACTTGTGATTCAAGGTATAAAACCGATTGACAATTATAAAAGACGTCATGCACAGTACTGTGATGAGACTCTTAGAGGCAGTAAAACTGTAAAATGTTGTAAAGAACTTCCATGAATAAAGATCCCGGGCCGAGGTGGCTCGGAGTCCACTGCAGTCGTTGTGAACATTCGGCAAGTCGGATGTTCTTAGGAAAAATGGCCTGATTTGGTCAGTGTTCTGTTTTTGGAGGACAACCTCATACTGTCCACCACACTACTTGCGCATTACACTAACTTGGCTGGGAGTTATTGCCACATTCCCCTAGAGTATTGAACGCACTCTAAGCCATTTCTACATGTTTGGACATTAAAGGAGTTCCTGGGAGGCCAGTGTTTCAGATGTGAAGTAGGTGTCAGTCCAAACATGGCTTTGGCATACTGAGAAATCTTTCTACCTACTTTTGATGGTGTGAAAGTACTAGTTAAATGCTGGGAAAAGTGCATTAGGGCAGCAGTGGATTTTATAGGGAAATAAAGGGAGTGTGTTTTGTTATTCTGCACATTCAGAAGCCCCTAGAGTATCATTGATATATCATTGCCCCTGGAGTATCATTCATATGTACACAACTCAGATAGGAAGACAAATAAAACTTAGAAAATTTGATATTAACTAAAATTTGCCAAACAAAAAACACGAAAGATGGGCCAATCTGTCTGTACATAACCTTAAACACATATAGTGCATACTGCATTATCCTGTATACAGGGTCACAGGGGGCCTGGAGCCTATCCCAGGAGACTTAGGGCACAAGGTGTGGTAAAACCTGAATGAGGTGCCAATCCATCTCTGGGCACACACACACACACACACACACGGAATGGCAATCAGCCTAAAAAATGTCTTTGGTCTGTGGGAGAAAACCGGAGTACCCGGAGGAAACCCACCAAGCACCAGGAGAACATGCAAACAGACCTGAGGTGGGAATCAAACCTGTACCCTGAGGGGCTAGGCGACAGGCCTTACCACTAAGCCACCATGCCACCATACAATCATTCACTCACTCACTCACTCATTCATCTTCTATACCTCTTAATCCTGTAATCAAGGCTGTGGGGCCCTGGAGCCTATCCCAGGAGGCTTAGGGCACGAGGCAGGGTACACCCTGGACAGGGTGGCAATCCATCGCAGGGCACACACACACATACACACACTCATTCACACACTACGGGCAATTTGGGAAAGCCAAATAGCCTAACCTGCATATCTTTGGACTGTGGGAGGAAACCGAAGTATGCGGAGGAAACCCACCAGGCACGGGGAGAACATGCAAACTTCATGCGCACCGAGACAGGAATCGAGCCTGGCCGGGAATCGAACCCGGACCCTGGAGGTGCAAGGCGACAGTGCTAGCCCCTACAATCACTGAACTACTGTATTTTTTATTGGTATAGAAAGGAGTAAAAACTTCTACGTTGAGGTTTTTGTGGGAAAAACTATATGCAAATGACTTTGGTTAGAAACAGAATTTGCACTTTATGGGTTATCAACATTCAAATGTTTGAAAATTCTTTTCATAAACCTGAGGGAAAAAATGGTTTGGTGCAAACTTTTACACACACAAAAAGAAAAATCAATCAATCAATCAATCAATCCTTCCATCCATCCTAATGTCTGAATGAACTACTGACTACATTTATTTAACGACTCCTTTGTTACCTTGAAACATGGTATCAGTCCATCTCAATTTAAGACCTTTATCAATAATAAAAGAGTATGAAATGAAAGGACTTACATTTTTCCCTGGATCTCAGAGATGAAACCTCATACAGCATAAGGGACAAAAGGTATAAAGAGATTGTCAGGACACAGGGTATTAAAAGGACATTGTTGCGTTTATGTTACATCCCCTGACCTCTTCCTGTTGAAGTCCTAAAGATGGAGAGATCTATAGAGTGAGTCAGCATAATATTCTAGCTTTAGCACCATTTACTATTTCTCAAACTCATGCTCAGTGTCTGCAGCACATAAAACGCAATATTTCTCGTTTTCTCTGCTTATTCCATTTCAGTTGCTATAAAGCCCGATTCCTATGAGACTCTTCAAACATAATGGAATATGAAATGTGAATATGTTGACTATTTTCATGCTGCCATTTTGCAAAATTGTGCGATCTGTTTAGCACTTGAGGTTAATTGCCTTTCTTCGCCGTGTTTGTATAAGACGCAGCTTAAAAGCGACACGTTTACAAATCTGAATTCTAATTTTCTCTCCAGAGAAGGGACTGGGGGAGGAGGGATGGTAGGACGGTCGCTGCGAGAGGCATGAAATTTATGCCTACAGAGTGTGTCGTGCAAGGTCAGTGGAGTACAGAAACAAATTAACCACACATCACTTCGGATTAGGCCAACATGACGGAGCAAGTGGAAGTAAGTGTGTGCAATAGAGAGGAGGCATGAATATTATAAACTTGTGAGTGTGGGTGTTAAGGATGTTAGAATGTGCAAATGTGTTGGGGTTAAATTAGTGGGAGTGTCAGCCTTGGAAGCTCCGCCCAAAAATCAGGTTGGTATCTATTGCATATGCATCTTCTGCATATCTTAAATAAAAAAATAACTTAATTGTGATCAAAAGACAGCTTAGAAGTTTTTGATCTTATCAGTTCTATTATTAAAATCTCAGAGTCCTGCTGTGATGTTTTTCTAAAAGCCAGACAGCAAAGGAGCAAACCAAACATGCTAACAGACTATAGTATCCTTATGGAAATGGGTTTCAGAGATCACAATGCCTAATGATGATGCAAGCAGAAGGACACGACATGTGACTGGATAATACATTTTCACACAGTCTGTCTGGGAATGATAGCAAAGATTTTACTGCATGTTCATTGTATGATACTGTGTCAAGTAATTTTCTAAAATAAATCTCTAAAATCATACCAAAAGGGTAAACCAAAATGAATCATCCAATCTGATTGGCTAGTTCATAGTGCGAAAATGAAATGTTCAATATTGTGACTTTCCCTTTCAAAAGCTACACTCGATGCTGCGTGAAAACGCTATTGAGAACACTCTTTGTTCGACCGGTTGTTAAAGCATGTGTGTCAAACACGCCAAAGGTTTGGCTTATATACTCAGCAAAAAAAGAAACGTCCTCTGACTTTCAACTGTTTTTACTTTCAGCAAACTTAATGTGTAAATAT
>JAOVVA010000037.1:3492332-3509131 GCA_028565275.1 Leiocassis micropogon | reverse complement strand
AGTATATCTCCTTGGGTTCAAAGGACTGTAGAGAGAGGCTACAGAATTCAGTTTGCACATCGTCCTCTGCGTTTCAACAGCATGGTCTCCACTTCCGTGAAACCGGAACGAGCGCATCTGTTGACGCAATAATTGCAGACTTTGCTGGGGAAAGAGGCTATAGAACATGTTCCCCTGCCAGACAGACAGTCAGGCTCCTACAGTTGGTATTTCTTGGTTCCCAAGAAAGACGGGGGTTGTGTCCAATTCTAGATTTTTGCGGATTAAACCGCTATCTCAGAAAATGACAATCGATTTGAAGGATGCATATTTTTATATAGAAATATTGCCACAACACAGGAGGTTTGCTTTCGGGGGCGAAGCTCACCTTCCATTTGGCCTAGCCCTGTCACCCTTCACATATACAAAATGCATGGATGCAGCTCTGGCTCCTATATGACTCCAGGGCATCCGTATTTTGAATTACATAGATGACTGGCTGATTTTGGCTTAGTCTCAGGAGCTAGCATGGCATCGGGATGTCGTCCTAGCTCATCTCAAATCTCTAGGGTTGATACTCAACGCTAAGAAAAGCGTTCTCTCTCCTACTCAGAGGACTATGTATTTGGGGGTCGTATGGGATTTGATCATAATGCAGGCACAACTGTCTCCTGCACGTACTGTATCAAATCCATTCTAAGTACCCTAAAGAAGATCAAGTTAGGCCAGAAAGTGACTGTTTGTTACTTTCAGAGAATCCTAGGTCTCATGGCAGCTGCATCTATGGTGATACCCTTGGGCTTTCTGCACATGAGACCCTTTCAGTTGTGGCTGAGAGCCAGGGGATTTCATCCAAGGGCCAATCCCCTGAGGCAAATAGATGTTACGCGCCAGGGGCTTCGTACCCTTTCTATGTGGTTCAGAAAACCACATAGAAAGGGTACGACCCCGGTTTCTGACTTTGGGTCCCACTCTAGGTCCGTGTTCTCGTCGCAAGATGCTAACGACAGACACTTCCCTCTTGGGTTGGGGCGTGGTCTTAGATGGCCGGCCGTCTAGCCCAAGGGATCTGGAGAGGTCATCTTCTCGCATGGCACATCAATTGCCTCGAAATGATGGCTTTATTTCAGGCCCTGAAATACTTTCTCCAGCAGTTGAGAGGCTACCATGTCCTAGTGCGGGTGGACAACACTACGGTAGTCTCTTACATAAATCACCAGGGCGGATTGCGTTCGTGCCGCTTGAACAAGCTAGTGTAGCAGATTCTGCTTTGGGCATAGGACAAGTTCTTGGCCCTCAGGGCGATTTACATTCTGGGGCATATGAATGTGGGAGCAGACTGCTGTCCAGACAAGTTGTGACACATGGGGAATGGAAACTCTACCTCGAAGTGGTCAGTCAAATCTGGGAGAGATTTTATGTAGCAGAGGTGGACCTCTTTGCCTCGCAGGACACGGCACAATGTCCCCTTTACTACTCTCTGACTACTCCAGCTCCCCTGGGTCTGGACGCTATGGCCCACACGTGGCCCAGACTGCGTCTTTACGCATTTCCTCTGATAGCTCCGCTCCCCAGAGTCCTAGCAAAGGTCCGTCAACAGGGGTTTTGCCTCTTATTGATAGCGCCCCGTTGGCCGACCAGAGTGTGGTTCTCAGATTTAATATCTCTCCCCGAGGGCTCACCATGGGTGATTGTAGTCAGGAGGGATCTTCTGTCTCAGGTGCAAGGGGCAATATTTCATCCCAGGCCCGAGCTCTGGAACCTTCACCTCTGGCCCCTGAGGGGGACCAACTAAGAGATGCTGGTCTTCTAGCCAATGTAATAGAAACTATTCAAAGTGCTAGGGCTCCCTCTACTAGAAGAACTTTGGTCCTCAGGTCGAATGGTTTTGAAAGTTGGTGTATGGCAAATCATGCAGACCCAGTCCACTGCCAGATTGTTTCAGTGCTGGAATTTCTGCAGGAGAAACTGTCCTCGGGCATATATCCTAGCACTCTTAGTCTCGCCATCCTGCCTAGACTTTGCCCCTGGGCTGGTCAAAGCTATTCTGCATCCTTACTCGAATTATTTTCCGAAAGTTCCATTCTCGACCATGCACCCAGTTGTTCTCAAAGCCTTCTGTTCTCCGCCATTTACTGCTCCGGAGCAGGAAAGACTTCACTTACTGTGTCCAGTATGTGCTCTGCAGATTTACCTCCACTGCTCTAGCCAGTGGCGTGAGTCGAAGCAGCTTTTTATATGCTATGGGGACCACAACCGGGGGGCGGCTGCCACTAGACAAATAATGTCACATTGCGTGAGGGATGCTATTTCCCTAGCCTACGAGGCGCATGGTCACACTTCACCTCTAGGAGTTAGGGGCCATTCAACTAGGGGGCTTGCATTGTCAGTGGCTTTGGCAAGAGGTGTCCCCTTGCAGCAAGTGTGTGATGCAGCAGGTTGGTCCTCTTCGCACACATTTGTCAGATTTTGTAGTTATAGGATGTCCATGCTACTCCGGGCTCACGGGTCCTCAAGTCAGCATCCCAGAGTCAGGTCTAGACCTCTTTGATGATTGTGCGCACACGCTACACAACCATTGGTCCAGACACTTTTAGTGCGGCGGCGTTGGTATTCTCGTTCCCAATAGCGGTTTCACGCAGCATTGAGTGTAGCTTTTGACAGGGAACATCTGAGGTTACTTGACTGTAACCCTGTTCCCTGAAAAAGCGAGAATGAGATGCTGTGCTCCAATGCCGCACTGTAGGCGTGACTGGACGTCCTTTCAGACGAAATTGACCTGAGGATGTTTCCGGTTCATGCCTATTTATAACCTCCAGCTGCACCTAATCAAATGACGTCACCTGACCGAGGTTATATAAGTCAAACCTTTGGCGTGTTTGACACACATACTTCAACAACTGTCCGAACAAAGAGTGTTCTCAATAGTGCTTTCACGCAGCATCTCGTTCCTGCTTTTTTAGGGAACAGGGTTACAGTCAAATAACCCGAGATGTTTTTTGTATTGCAGAGATTGTCTTGGCTCATGGCTCAGTTTTCAACTTCCCTGATGATTAACTTGTTTCCTTGCTCACTTTTTAAATGTATATTGTGTACCCTTTAATCTTTTTATGCTTTCCATTGCCACTGCCTTTCTCTCACTTTACGTTCTGTATATACACAGTAGCAACTTTCTGCAATTGCATTACAGCTTTTGTTCTGCCTTCTCTGATGCACTTTATTTGTCTTGATAATAGCTTATGTGTGCATTAAGCTAGCTAGATCAATCAGCATTATTAACACAACAGCAGTTTAGTTCAGATTAGAAATCAGAATTACAGGATGTTTAGTAGTGAAAGTGAAAGAGCATTTCCATACTTACACAATGTGATAAACTCACAGGATTGGGGATAAACATTGTGTGTCCATAGGAAAACCACTTCTTAGTGAGACTCATCAGAAAAAAGGCTTCAGTTTGCAGGCGGCATAAAGATTGGAGTTTGGAGCGATGGAAAAAGGTCATGTGACCTGATGAGTCCAGATTGAGCCTATTCCAGAGTGATGGACGTGTCAGGGTAAGAAGGGAAGCACATGAAGTGATGCACCTATCATGCATAGTGTCCACTGTACAAGCCTCTGGAGGCAGTGTTATGATCTGGGGTTGCTTCAGTTGCTCAGGTCTAGACTCAGCAATGTAAAGTCAGCTGATGACCTGAATGTACTGAATGACCAGATTATCACATCTATGGAGGTTTGATGGAACAGGTATATTCCAGGACTCAGATTGTTTAAGAGTGGTTATGAGAGCACGAGGAATCATTTTCACACATACAGTGTATTGCAACCTCATAAGTATGTGCATGCTGTAATTGAATATAAAGGCAGATAAAAAAAAAATCAAGGCAGTGCATGTTCAGGCTTGATAATAGCAAAACTTAACCGATCCTACTGTATTTTAGCCTTTTTGTTCAGTTAAAAGTTTCTGATTGTTCTTTGGTTTAGAAATGTTCTTGTATTTAACTTTATCTACATGTGTACATCTACTTTATTATTGGAACCTGAATATTTGTCATATTCTGATGTCATTTTTTTCATTACACATATGCACAGTTTACATCTTTCCCAAGATTAAAGGCTAGACTGCTACTTATTTTTAAAGATTATGTTCTATGAACAAAGTAATAATAATAATAATAATAATAATATCTTTACTCAACTCTACATGCAGGTAATTTTTAAGAATCCGAATAAAGGGGAAAAAAGCACTTTTAAATGCTTTTAAAAAATGGGAAACTTTCTTTGATACAGTACAAATCCTGTAAGCAACCTTATTTGCTCACTTGTGTGTATTTTTTGTTACTAATACACATTTGATCTCAGTTGCATATTGGAAATATATGCAAAATTGATAAACTTTGACCTAGCCTTTCCTGCACTCAGTTCGCGCACACACGCACATGTGTGTGTACCCTCTCTCGGTTTAAATGGTTTCATAATTAGCTGCTGAGTTGAATCAGGTGTTGCAGATTAGTCGAAATGGGCTTAAAAAGTGCAGCCATGATGCTTGCTGAAATTGCTGGTGCCTTGTGAGTGTGTTAGCATTAAGACGTCTGACATATTTAGAGTGTGTTCTGTTTATTCCCAAAGTCTGCTCTCATTATACAGTTTGAAAGTCCGTAACAGATTCCAAGATCCATCTTGAGCCAGCATGCGAGGGCTTTTTTTTTTTTTTTGTCTTTGATTGATTGTTTGCAAATAATGTTGTAGAGGAATGGTTTACACAGCAAATAGAGCACTTTAAATTGTGTTGTAGGGTCTGATTACGGACTTGAACATTCAGCCCTTTATACGCATCAGAGTGAGTGAGCGAACAAACCAACAAGCACCGTTCACCTCAAGCTTTGTGAATTTTAAACAAATCAGGCCTGACATGTTTCAGTACACACTAATAGTGGAGTGTGGTAAGTGTGTGTTCGGCCATGTAGCTACAGTATAATATGACTTGGGTGATTGTGGGGTTGAAATAGTATAGCAACATCATATACAGTACTAATAGATGTGTAATGTACAATAGTTATATTATTAGTTTAGTAATGCTTAAAATATTAGCATCTCTATTTGGATTTTATCTTTTCAAGTAACCTGAGCATTATTGTGTCTTCTGAAGAATTTTGTTAGTGTTTTCAACCACTTTATTATATGTTGTCAAGGGACAATACTATAGAAATGAGATTTGGATCTACTTTAGAGTAGTCAGTGTGCAGCTTGTATAGCAGTACAGATTTACTGTCCTTTAACAATAACTCAACATGCAGACTTTATTGTCTAAATAATGAACAACTGAGTACACCCTAAGTGAACACATCAAAACTGTGTCCAAAGTGTCAATATTTTGTGTGAGCACCATTGTTATCTAGCACGGCCTTAATCCTCCTGGGCATAGAATTCACCAGAGCTGCACATGTTGATGCTGTGCTCCTCTTCCACTCCTCCATGGTGATATCACGGAGCTGCCGGATGTTAGACACACGGCACTACGCCACCTTCCACTTGAGGATGTCCCACAGGTGCTCAATAGGGTTTAGGTCAGGAGACATACTCGGACACTGACAAACACATGAACATAATGAATAGGACATGTGACTTTTCCTGGTTAAATATGTACAGCTGTTATAACTTAGGGTGTACTCACTTTTGTTGCCAGGACAGTAAATCTATACTGTTATACAAGCTGCACATTGACTAGTCTAAAATATATCCAAGTTGAATTTTTTCAGTATTGTCCTTTGAGAAGATATACTAACATGTGTGCTGAAATTAGAGCGGTGTACTTTTGTGAGTGGATATATACATCTTGCACTGTTTTTTGGATGAATATAACACTTTTCCCTCAACTCAACAGACCCAATTAATGAGAGTTTACCATATACAGTATATACAGAATATATGGTTGGAAGACATAGAAATGGCTGTAATGCACCTGCAAAATCGCCACAATCCTCACCAAACACAAACGAAAGCATGGCACTGCATAGGGAAAGTACATTATGAAAAGTGAACCTTCAAAGGTGAATGGACAGATCAAAGATTTCTTTGTTTCTCCTGTAGGAAGTTTAAAACCCGTACTGTATTTGCCTGAAGTTAAACCTGTGCCATAAATAAATTCAAAATGATTAGTAGAAGTGAAGTAATGAGCAGTTTTGTGCTGGATTATAAACCGAAGGTTTTGACAACGTACTGTGCATGCATCAAACTGTGGGCGCGTCTTAAATCGACTGCTGGACAGAATTTAATGAAACTTTTTAAATACTTAGAAATCTGCCTGAAGTTTAACCTGCACCATAAGTGAAATCAAAATGTTGAGAAAAAGCGATGTAATGAACAGTTATGTGCCGGATTTAATAATCTACTGTGAAATAAGCTACTAATAAGCTACTTGCTCAATGTAAACAAACACCTGCAGCAATGGATATTAATTAATTCTAAACTGAATATTTTAACTGGGATTAGGTCATATTTTCACCTCTGAAATAACAGCGCTGAAGTGGTATAAGTGAATTTTAACAAAACAAAACTTCATCTTTATCTGATCTACTTTTTCGATTTCTCATCTGTTATTCACTTTTGCTTTTTGCTTTTTTTTTGCGTGTATGTGTGTGTCAATATTTTCCAATGATGGTCGATGCCCTATTATAAGAAATCCAATGTAGATGTATCGGAGATACCGCAAAGTCTGCGGAAAGTTCCACAATGCAGACGGTTCAGTCAATGAACAATATAAAGGCATTTAATTTGTAGTTATGGAGGGCAACAAGCTGTTGATGGATTTTGATATATTGACATAAGAATCCTATAAAATATGCCCCCCCCCCTCTCTCTCACACACACACACACACACACATATACACACAGAATGGCATCTTTGCACAGATTTAATGGTCTCATGAACATTGGTTGAGGTCATGTGGAGGTCAGAGCCAATTTATCTCAGCAAGATACTGAGAAGATAAGCAAGCACACACACACACACACACACTAGATGATTGTACTGCTTTAACCCCTCCAGTCTTCAGTCTGTATTTTTTTTTTAATGAATGTGTCTGTTTTTCTTTTCCTCTGTCCAGTATTTTAAGTTGCAGCTCTTATTCTATGTCTGCTCACCACATTCAGATAAGAAACTTTTTTTTTAGACACACTTCTCATGTTTCTTTTTGTGTGTGTGCGTGTGCGTGCACGTATGTGTGTGTGCATGCATTTCTTCTCTCTTGCTCTCAATTTCTCTCTCACTCACTCTCATCTTCTTCATCCTCCCTGTGAAACCACAGAAGAACACAAGCCTCATGGGAATTTCAGCATACTGGCTAAATGACTGTGAAGTCACTTTTATAAAGTCATTTCTTTTAGCAGAAGAAGCTTTGATAACATAAATTAGCATGTGTGGGTGTATGTTTTTTTTCCTTTCTTTTCCCCCCTTTCTGCTACAGATTTGCAGCTGTGTTTAGCCTGTTAGTGTTACTGTTCTTTCTATAATTGGTTTCTCATTTTTCTCCCCATTCCTTCCTTTAAAGACTCTAAAATGTAGAATACATTTTCAAAAACCTGCATTTTACCTCATAATTTGGGAAAAGTATAATACTCCATGGTGGGACAGGGGGTGTCACCTCACCTGTTCTGTTTAAACAATCACTCCATGTGGGTTTCTTCTGGGTTTTCAGGTTTCCTAATGATAGCACTGTCAGCTTGCACCTCCAGGGTCCGGGTTCAATTCCCACCTCATATTTAGTGGGTTTAATCCGGGTACACAGTCCAAAGACATGCAGATTAGACTTACTGGCGTTCCCAAATTGCCCATAGTGTGTGATTGAGCATGTGAGTGTGTGTGTGTGTGTGCCCTATGACTGATTGGCACCCAGTCCATGGTGTACCCTGCCTCGTGCCCTAAGTCTCCTGTATACAGGCTAAAGCGATTATAGATGATGAGTGAGTGAGTGACCATGCTGGTAGGTGAATTCAAGAAGATACAGGTATTAATGAGAATGTAAATGTGCATGCATGATGTGTACGGAAGTTTCATAAATGCCCCCCAGCACAACCCTCTACAGGATAAAACAAATGTATTTTAAAGTGAAATATCAAAACATACTGTACATCAGCCATAATATTAAAACCATCAGACTAATACTGTGTAGGTCTTAATTTTGCTGCAAAACGGCTCTAGCCCGTCAAGACATGGATTCCATGACACCTCTCAAGATGTACAGTGGTATCTGGGATCCAGATGTTGGCAGTAGATACATAAGTTCATGTTGTTGTGAGGTTGTTGTTGATCTGACTGGTTTTGTCTAGAACATGCCAAAGATCCTCAACAAATTTGGAGGCCGAGTAAACCCCTCAAACTCCTTGTCACATTCTTTAAACTACACCAGTTTAAATGCTTGCAGTGATCCAGGGTGTATTATCTTTTTGAAAGACACCATTACCATAAGCGAATATTGGTGCCATAAGCGAAGGGGGTTGACGTGGTCACAACCAATGTTTAGGTAGGTGGTACTGTATGTCCACATTCGAGTAACATCAACACGAATGCAAGGACTCAGGGTTTCCTAGCAGAAGTGTCCAGAGTATGGTATAGTCCGATACAGTAGTGCGTCCTGGTGGCATCTCTTTTTTAGGTACTACAGTATAAGTGATGCACATGCACCTGTCCATGAAGTAGAAGAAATTAATCAGTCCAGACCACATTCTTCCATTGCTCTGTGGTCCAGTTTTGATGTTCACAGTGATAAACCGGGGTCAGCATGGGCACACTGATTGCTCTGCAGCTACGCAGCCCCATTCAGACCAAGATACAGTATGATGCACTGCGTCTACTGAGACGTTTCAATCATAGCCAGCATGACCAGTAGTTTTTTCAGCAGTTTGGGCTACAGTAGCTGTTTTGTGGGACTAGACCTGCCAGACTTGCCTTCACTCCTCATGCACATCAATGAGCCATGGGACCCTGTCGCCAGTTTGGTAAGTACAAAACACGGAACACTAGGAACAGCTCACATGACTGTTTTGGAGATGCATTGACCCAGTTGTCTAGCCATCACTATTTGGCCCTTGTCAAAGTCACTCAGGTTCTGATGCTGGTTCCAACACATCAGCTTTAAGTACAGTGTAGTCAGTCGCTGCCTAATTTATCATATACATATATCTGATCTTTTTTATGTTTTAGCTAATCGCTGGTACATTATGGGAAAAGAAGGGTGTGATATATTATCACTATATATATCTCTATAATAGAATTACATGTTTTAATCATTGAGTGTCAAGCATTATAACCCAGAGTAAAGCAAAAATGAAAGATCGTTCAAATGTTCTGCACTTTTTTACTGCTGAAATTCTGGAGTTGCTGGAAGCCATTGTGAGCATTCAGAGACTGAGAGAAAAATGGAGCATGATAGACTTTGATGTTAAACCGTATATTTGGTTCAGATTAGAAAATGTTTTTTTATGTTGATGAAGGGGGAACAAAAAATGGCAATTATTCCAACATAAACTGTATTCACTTGGCTTAGTTAATCTATAATATCATAAACATGGAGAAAAAAAGTTTCGATTGCATATTTCTAACTAGCTAGCAGACAAAATGAATAAGACTGTTCTAGCTATGATCAGCAAAAAGAGTAACATTTATTCTAGCTACAGTATCTAGTAAGCTAGATACTGTTGAAGATTTCACCACTTAATAGGAAATTGTAAAGGCAGATTAACATTTCCTCATGCAAAGTTATTTCCTGAAAGGCTGAAACTTTAAAAATATTTGCATACTTTTTTGATGATCTAACGATTTACAGTATATGCTAGTTAGCATGCTGTAAGTTGTAATCTTTTGATATTTATTATTAAGCTCTCTCTCTACTTGCAAGCAGGAAGATTTGCAAGTGCAAATGTCTGTGTGGCTATTTGCTGAAATCTTAGAACTAACTCACTTTGTGGCATTGTCCAATAGGTAAATAATTAACACCAAAGTAAGATTAATATTATTATTTAAACAAAAAGGTAATAAGAAAAATAGGGGGATAATATTAAGCTTATTTGTGTTGATTATTCTAGTAGATTATCTAATAACATCACTTACTAAGACATGTTTTTGTATTTCATGTTTTAGATGTTACTTTTCCTCCATATATGCTCTGCTTAGCCTGTATTTTCAGCATTTTTATTTTTTCCACACTTTAATATTTCATCGGATTTCTTTATTTATTTTATTTTTTATAACTTTTATCTGGACACACATCTGCTGCAAGGTTATGCCAGGTCACAATATCAATCTCGAATAGAATAAATCTTTTCATCAGACCACATGACATTTTTCATTGGCTCCAAAATCCAACATTTATGCTCCCTACAATATTTATTTGTAAATGCTCTTATATTTACTATTAGACACAGTTCTTTTTTTTAACTGTCATTCAGGATGTTTTTCTGACCACATTTCTTTTGTAAAGTTGATGGTTCAACACTACCCTTCCAGGTTTTTAATAATGTGTTGGACTGGTCTTAACCCAGTTGTCTCCCTAGTTGTTTTCTTTGCTTTATGCAGGCCAATATGTTGACCCTTCTGAAACACAGTAACATTTACATGACCATGAAATATATATTTTCCCATAGTTTTTTATGAAATAGGGAGACTCTCTTATAAATTTTCTTATTAAATTTTGTTTTATTTTAAGTTTAAAAAAAAAACAACAAGTTTCTGTTATCTCCTGCATTATGCGGCTGTTTCCTCACCGAGAACGTTTCTCTCTTTTGAAGTTATTAAGCCTGAATAAATGCAGCTCCAAGGGAGCCACAAAAACATGGAGACTTTCTTGTGGCAGAAAATGTAAAATTATAGCTTGACCACTTTTTGACTGTTAAAGTGTTGAAACTGGAGACTCCTTCTGTAAAGGTTAAATAAACCTGTTCTTACAGAAAATGTCACCATGTGGGGAAAAAAAAAGGAATAAAAAAGTGACGTATCCCGCTGTGATAACCTTATGCATGCAATCATTCACAAAGACCACTTGTGCATTAGAGGATCTCGACTGGGAGTTATTGCCACATCCCCTGTACAGTCCTGACCTCGAGTTCCTGGGAGGCCAGCATTTTAGACTTAAATCAGCCAGTCCAATCTTGGCTCTAGCGTAGTGAGAAAACTTTCTACCTTGATGGTATCCAAGCACTAGTGAAACACTGGGATGAGTGCATTAGTGTAGCAGGGGGTTGTATAGAGAAATGTGTGCACATTCAAAAATCCCAGTTTGACTCGAAACCCATCTGTATTTACCCTTGGATGGGTGCATGGATAAATAAATAGAAAGCTTTGTCTGTTATCCTTTTCTTTTGTCACAATACTTCCCCCTCCTGCAAAATGCCAAGTAAATTAAACCTAATGCCTTCCGATTGGATGCAGCCGTAGCCTTCATTATGGCCATCAAGAGCCAATGAGGTATTGCAAATATTTTATTGGCAAATTTAATGAAGCTCTTGCACTCCACATTTATATCCTAGGGTTATGGCTTTGCCTTGATAATTTAATAACTGTGTATAGTCTCGTTGCTTTATCTTTTCTACAAAGACCTGCTCTGTTTGATTTTTAATGAATGATCCATATACTTTGTGTGATAGGAGATATGCTTTATATCTTGGTGGGGGACCAAATGTCCTCAAGAGGGTGAAAATATCTGACTATATTGACCTCATACAAACATTTGAGGACTATGCTTTAAAGTACAAAATAGGCACAAACAAACAAACAAAAAAAAGTAACAGGCAATATATGTACTGAAATGTAGAAGCAGAACAGTACAGTAATAGTCAACTGGTGAAAGATCTACCTTCGGCTCATTTTATTATAAAGAATATGAAGCAAGATTTTACATTAAAATTAAAGACTCGAACATTTCCACCATTTATTTAGGATGTATTTCTAAAAATGCATTTATGTTGAACATGCTAGACAAATTGTGTTCCCTGATGAGACCTAATGAGCTGCTTATTTCCACAAAAAAATGATAATAAAGCTCAAGCAGAAACATCAGGTCTCTATTAACCACATCCATATTCATTTCCAGCCACCTATTGTGTACAAACACTGCAAAACCATCTTATTCATTGAGATGTTTTCCTCCTAATCACTCTCTCTTCCGCTGGCACAGTTCTACACTAACAGTTAATTAATATGCCTCGCTCTGTCCCAGTACCGCGACAGCGATCGTCACGACCTGGCGTGCTTCGACATTGCCATCTAGTGCCACCATTTCGAAAATGAGTCAGGAAAATAAAATGGCTCCTCATTCACTCAGGTTTTTAAAAAAAAAAATTTATTCACTCATGAATAAATGCATGAGGTTTTTGTGACAGTGTGTAATTAAGATCTGATATGTGCTATAAACCTACAGTGTAAGCATTTTGCTTTATCCATGTTCCCGTGATATTATTGGATCACATTCGATCATACCAATGTGATCCAATGATGCATCTCTCATCTCGAATCAGCATGCATCATCATGCATTACTGATTTCATTTTATTTCTCCTGCTTATTTTTAGAGATGATGACAACATATACATTATCTAACAAAGTGAAGTAAGTAGGACAGAACGCTGCAGGTTTTACATTAGGGTTAAAGATGTTAGCTTTTCTTTATTCCCCTGAATTGGAATTTAATGCTGTTTAAGTTAATTTCCATTAATGAACAATTCACAATATAATCTGAAGGTAAAAAAGAATCACTGGTAAATAAATAAATGAATATATATATTTTTTAACTTAAGAATTTAATGGTCATTTGTCAGGAAAATCTTGTTTTCATTTTTTTTCTTTTCTCACTTTTTTTTCCCCTTTGCTCAGTGTCATCAATTTGGTGCAATGGCCATATGCTTATTAAATACTGTACATTTTAAATGTTAAAACAATTTACTGTGGATTACATCAAATAAATAAATGAATAGAATATATAACTAAAATAACAACTCTTTTGAATTTTTTACTTTAACTTTCTCAATATATCTATGAAAAATGTATTGAATTTAATTTATATACTATATATATATAATCCTAATAATAATAATAATAATAATAATAATAATAATTTATATACATTTATGATTTTTTACAATTATTACTAGTAATAGTATTATTATTATTATACACACATGCTAATATATAAATCTTAGTTCATGGACCTGAAGATTTTTAAAAACAAATTTAAAATGCATTTCTGTTTTTCGTCTTGGGTTGCCACAAACAAACTGAGACCTGTCTGAAAGGCTGCACTGACTGAATGCACTCACTGCCACCTAGTGGAGTTTATCTGCTAATACACTGGGAAAGTCTGCTGTATATATATGTATATATGTACTGTATATGTATATTGAGTTGAGTATCTTACACCTTGATTTACGCTAAGTTGTACTTCTTTCCTCCTCAGCCAAATAATCTTCCTGTTTGGTAATCGGGGCGTGAATCCCAGATGAGATATTGAAAAAGTAGATCATATAAAGATGAAGTTTTGTTTTAAAACGACTCCAGCACGTTACAATTCACTCTTCAGCGCTGTTATTTCAGTGGTGAAGATATGAACTAATCCCAGTAAAAATATTCAGTTTAGCTTTTCGAAATAATATCTGTTGGTACAGGTGTTTGTTTACATTGGTGAAGTTACGTTTGCTTATTTTAAAGTAGATTATTAAATCTAGCACATAACTGCAAACAACATTTGCTTCTACTAAAATTTTTTATTTCATTTGAAATTTCTGAGACTGGTTTCGGGTCCTTCAATGTATGAAACGTAAAGATATAATTGAAATAACGAGCCCTGACCAATGTACAGACAAAATCTTTCTTTCATTTATACAGATTTCACAACCATGCTTAAATTGTCTGAGTATTTGATACACTTAGGTTTGAGATTTAAGGTTATAGTTTTATTTTTAACTTTTAATTTTTTTAATCATACCATTTTGACTATCTGCATTAGTTTACTGATCTCAGGTGCATAGTAAGAATAATAAATAATAACTGTAAGAATGGTGGTGCACTTGCTAGCTCCAGAGTTTCTGGTTTGATTACTGGACTAAGGATCACTTGAACCAAGTTGTTGCCTCAGCCAACTGTGACTGCGAATCCTAGTGAGCAAAATTTCATGTTTTTTCTGTGTGTGGCCAGCTGGCTTTATATACCCCAGAGAAAGCAAGTGGTGGCTTTTGCACCTTCTTGACTTGGTAGCTATGTGATTGGGGAGAGCTTTGTGGTGTGTGGGAATTAGTCCCTAAATTAAGGAGGAAACTGGAGGGATACTAATAGATGGATTGGCTATGCTAAAGTGTGTGTGTGTGTGTGTGTGTGTGTAGCAATGAACTACCATGCCATTCCAGGGTTTTTCCTGCCTCTCACACAGTATTTCTTAGATAGGCTCCTGATCCACCATAACCCCGACTGGCATTAAGTGCTTACTGATTACACTGCCTATTTAAAAACTTAAACTCTGATGTCTCATAATGAAGCTTAAATCACATGTCTTGTTTTATTTGTTGATTTTTTTTAATTAATTTATTTTTTATAAATAGGTTTTTTTTTGTTTTTTTTTTTAAATTCAGCATCTGTCCTTGTGGAGATCTACTCAATGCTGCAACACAGCAAATGTATGTATTGTTTCCCCCAAACCTATTAACTTAAGAGATCATCACGGTAGGCAGGGTGCACATAAAAGCTCTATGCACTTGTCCTAAAAGCTGCTTTCATTAACAATTGAGTCTTTTTCATCACTGGAGTCCTTGAAGAAAAAAAAGGACTGAATTTTATAAGGCAGTTATAATGAAACATCACAGTCTTCTTTCAATACTCATGCATTTTTAAACAAGTGTGTAAACTTCAGCGGTCAATGACCTTTTTGAGGTAAATATACAGTGTTTAGATGTTTCTAGCATTGATATTGCTATTGATGCTTTTAGTGTGGCTGAAACATGAAAGTGAAGTTTTTTTTCTTTCTTCTATAATCTTCAAAACCAAGAAGATTAAAGGAACACTAAGAGAGAATAAAGCCATTTCATTAAAATATTTATTAGATATTAAAGTGCAATCTTTTTTATATGTTAATTTTTTTAAGTACATTTCCTTCTCATATTTTTTTTTTATAATTGGGCTTTTCAGATCATTTCATTTAAATTCCTAAAACAAAATAAATGTAAAATTAATAAACCTTTACTATTTTATTATTGTGTTTGCTAATTAGATTTGTAAATACTATACATTTTATAATGCAAAATGTTTTCAAAAGTATTAAAATGCCCCAAAGCGTGTTTGAAATACTCCTCAGATAATGCATTTTTCTTCATACTGTACCTCAATTTCCTCTTTCACTCCTCTTTCAAACATGCCATTTTAGTGTTTATGTAAATAAGCTACTGATGAGCCAC
The DNA here is from genome assembly GCA_028565275.1 of Leiocassis micropogon. Lineage (NCBI taxonomy): Eukaryota > Metazoa > Chordata > Actinopteri > Siluriformes > Bagridae > Leiocassis > Leiocassis micropogon. Next base: position 3,493,724 of record JAOVVA010000037.1, on the reverse strand, counting down.
ACCCTGCCAGAATGTAGTGGAGCTTTTTACTGTCCAAAAAGTGAATTTTACACAATGGGTTACCCCTTTAATGTTGTGTAATATTGATAACATTTGCAAGTAACAACTTCAATCCATCTGGGTGGTACAGATTCTAAAGCCAATCTATTTTGGAAACACTCGACATAAAATGCCAAACACGCACTGGATGAGACACAAGTCTATCACACAGTATCATAAGCATACTGTACACATGTGCACTCATTCACACGAGGGTGAGAAAAAAAAGGGAAAATAGTCCACCTACCAGCATGTACTGTATGAGAGGTGAGAAGACACACATGCACAATACAGAATGCATGCAGGATGTCTTAACATATTTATCATCATATTCATTCAATTCAATTCAATCTTATTTGTATAGCGCTTTTAACAATTGTCATTGTCGCAAAGCAGCTTTGTATGGAATGTGAATGTGTATGAATCAAAATAATCAGATTGTCCTTGGTGAGCAAGCCAAAGGGCGACAGTGGCAAGGAAAGACTTCCGGAGATGGCAATAGGAAGAAACCTTGAGAGGAACCAGACTCAACAGGGAACCCATCCTCATTTGGGTGAAACTCATGTGTACAACATGTGTAGCTCGACAGAGAGTATAATATATTATTTTCATCATATCGAAAATATGCCACTGACATTTCCAAAAATTAATAATACTATTTCCTTGTTAGTTGTATCTCAAATTATGTGGCTTTAGTGCACCTATTTACCAGTTTAAGTTAAGTTCAGCCTTTATTCGTCACATATGCTGTACATTACTGCAATGTAAAATTATTTATTCTTTACATAGCCCGTAGGCAGGGGTCAGAGTGCAGGGCCAGCCATTATACGGCACCCCTGGAGCAGACAAAGTTAAGAGCCTTGCTCGAGGGCCCGACAGCAGCAACCTGCTGGAGCTGGGGCTCAAACCGCCGACCTTCTGATCTGTAACTCTCAATTAACATTCTCAATTTTTCAAATAATGATAAGATAAGATAAATTTATTGTTTTATGCAATGAAAGTGATATACAGCAATCAATATTTAGCATGAAGTCCTTTTATTCTTCAGAACCTGCTGCAACCGGTTGGACATAGAGTAAAAAAGATGTCTGTCGTACTCTAATTCTAATTAGCCAATTCTTCAGCTAGATAGGTGAAAACTGATTAGTGCAATCACCTGGTTTGTGCGCAGGGAGAACTAATAATAAAGGGTATACTTTTGGCCACCACTGTATTACAGCAATCTATCAGAGATCAATATCTTTATTTTTCCACTCTGTAGACTATTCGCAATACTTATACATTCTACACAAAATTGCATAATAATAATAATAATAATAATAATAATAATAATAATAATAAAAAATACATAAA
>JAOVVA010000037.1:3476504-3492232 GCA_028565275.1 Leiocassis micropogon | reverse complement strand
CTGTTCAAGCCTACCTGGTCTAAAAACAACAACAACAACAATAATAATAATAATAATAATAATAATAATAATAATAATAATAATAATAATACTGCTGGGCATGCCCAGTTTGATCCTAAACCTGGATTTTTGTTCTCTGGTTTCTCATGTCAGTAGTTGAATTGGTGTCTCTAAATTTCTCCTAGTTGTGACACAGTGTGTGAATTTGTGTGCGTATGGTGCCGTGTGACAAACTGACGTTCTCACGCCCAGTTTTCTTGGCATAGACTTTGGATCCACCGGACCACCCCGGACCAGGATAAAGCGATTACTGAAGTATGAATGAATAGATAGACTTAGTACCATGGAATTATGCATAGTGTTGATCTGAGAGTATCAGGAACAGCAGTGGTTATTTCTATGGTTGTTTATATCCCAAGCAAGCTAATTCAGTAGATGTTTGCTGGTAGAGGAAACTACTCAAGTTTTTTTTACTCTTTTTATATTATAGTTATTATTCTGTTATTACAGTAAAATTAAGTTTTTCATAATTATGTTCTTCAATTCCTCAAATAAGTGCAATCAAAACCCAGACAAATCCACTAATCCTACCCCTGAGCTCCCAAAATGCCACTGACCTAAAAGAAATGTTTAATTTCAAATCTCGTATCTCAGGGGACCGATCATTTAGGCAGGAATGATTTCCAGCCGACAAAGTCAAGAGTAAAGGGTTATTTGTGTTTTAATTGGCAAGAGATTAATTAAAACTGTTTATTACTAGAAAGGCGGTATGATTACTTGAGCTTGGTTTAACTTGGCAGGAAAGACTGAAGTAACAACTCCTCCAAGAGTTTTGGTTCCACTGAGACCTGGCAGCTGAAGCAACAAACTTTCACCAGCAACGATGTGAGCCAAGAAAGAAAAATGAGAAAAGCAAGAACTTTTACATTTAAATCAGACAATATTGAGGGATCTTTGTCTGAAATAATCAACAAGTCAAAGCGTTCAACTAGTCAGTACGTTTGTCCTAGGATATTTTTGCTTCCTAATGGTAAAGGATTTTACTCAATAACCTCTGATGGCAAAATACTCGACTGGAGGATTTTAAGAGGATACCCTCTAAGTAAAAATAATCCCTGTGGCGTTTTAGATGAACAATTTAAGCATGACAAAATACTGTACCATATCTCCAGGATTACGATGCAACATTGGAGTGTATATAATAGTAAAAGTAATGTTATAATGTTTGATAGAAGCACAGCAAACCAGCAAGGGCGTGGTCAAGCATCAACAAGGAAGAGGAGGAGTCGCAGAGAACAAGCAAGGAACGAGGGGGTAAAACATTCAAGCATTAAAAATAATAATAAATAATTTAATTTACAAACGATCAGGCCAGTAATTTAGTATGTTGATGATACTGAATGGAACAGACGAGAGGGGAAATGAGGTTGCTGCTGAGGTTATTACATAAGCAACCAAATTTTAGATTATACATTTAAGCACTTTCCATTCTGTTCAAATAAAAAATTTGTTCTAATTTCTTTAGTTTTTATCTACATTATTTAATTAAATTTAATATGAGGTTATGAGGGGTGTCTCACGACATTACTGTATATGCATATAATATTTATATCTAATGCTGTTCAGAAAACACCCCGAAATAACATGTAAAATAAAGATATGTTTTATTTTATTTTATTTTATTTTTCTCACTCGAAAAATGCTAAATAAATAAATACACTCAGTTCTATACTGTAGATGCATGCATCTGTGTGCTTGAGCATCTCACCAGCTCCAAGTGTGTTTATTACAAAATAAATAAAACAAGCACTTCTCATGTCCACTCATTCTTTAATAAAGCGTGAGGGTGGAAAATTGGAACAGGTTTTCCATTTCAACAGACTGTCAAACTTTCAGTCTCATTAAAAATCTGTCTCAAGTCGTTCGATGTCTTGCCTTACAGTACCTCGCAGTGTATTAGAGGTTGATGCTTATTAACAGATCGACAGGGTCTTTTGATTAAGTTAATAATAAAACATTTGGTAGTTTTTTGAAAGAAAAAAAAGAGATCTAGTAATCATACTGAGATGTTACCAGCCAAACTTCTTAATAAACACATCTGACATTTAATAATTTTTTCTTCTATCTTCACGTTTAGAGTTACAAGTGTAGACAAGTTGTCTCACTTTATTTTTCTCTTTTAAACATTTGTTGCAGCTTATCATGTTCCTGAGAAGTCACAAAGCGTAACCTTTTCAAACAAATCACTGACACTGGAGACTCCCTTCCTGAAACAGTGTTTAAATGTTTCCTTATGGAAAAACTTCATATGTATGATATGATCGCCTACGTTAATGCATTTTCTTTGCTATGCAACAACAGCCACAACTAAAAAGCAGGTATCAGGTCAAGTATGTTCTTATAAATCTGTGATTGGATTTGCAGCTGGTAGAGAAATGAATCGACACTCTCTGACCGATCAGATGTAAGAATTCTCATTGTTAGAAAATGTGCAAAAGTATTTCTGCTCTGAGAGGTATTTTTATTTAAAAGGGTCGTTATTTATCTGCAAATGATTAGACTTGTTTCCATATGACAGGATTTAGCTTTTATGGTGCTGTTTGCTTATCATAGCCGAGAAAGAAAAACATCAGAGTTGAGTGCATTCCCGGGATGTCAGACATGGAATTGGACACCATGTGAGATTTGCTTTCAGCTCCTGTGTGCTATTACACACACCAACGTATCAAAGTGACCTGCTGTGATTTAATAGCCTGCAAAAGAGAGGTATGGTCATGGCATGTTAACATCAAAGACAATCCGCTTTCCTGCATGGAACATTAGCTACATGTTTGAGAGCAAGAAATGTGTGGGTTTTTTTTTTCTCCCCTCTTTAATCCATCAGAGTGCAATCGACAAACTGATGCCACAGAGCTGCTGCTAATGCTAAAGATGTTTAAGGAGCGCTTGAACGAATTGAGCGTTCACATTAGAAGTGCATGCTAACAGCAGGGATGCGTCGGTCGATAGCTTATTGTGGTATTTACTCCATGAAAAAGTTCAGCTTCGGTTTTATCCCCAGCGTTTAAAGTAAGAAGGTGTAGTGGTTGTGTATCCAGCAGTCATATATTTCAGCAAATAAAACATTGATGCTGCCTCTAAAGCCGCCATCCTTCTTACTAGCCCCACTCCAGACAATAGCACTTTGGTGGTAATTTGTTTCAGCGAAGATGTATGGCATTGTAAATATTTAAAATCAAATTTGGCAAAAAGACAGAGATGGATGTCTCACCCCCCGGGGCCGAGAAGGAAGACTCTCTCTCTCTCTTTCTCTCTCTCTTTCTCTCTCTCTTTAAAGCACACATGTTCTGATTTTGTCTCTAGGTGGCAGCACAGCTTTGCTTGTGATTATGCATTTAAAATGAATTTGAGTAAAAACAAGAATCGGAGAAAGTTCTGTGACACTGCCTGCAGATGAAGATGAGGCAGAGGATGATGAGGTGGAGGAGGATAATGAGGAGGAGTGACAAACCATATTACCAAGTATTATTTATTTAATTAATATGAAACAAAAACAATATGAAGTTACAATATAAATAAATAGTAGACATAAACGTGTGTGTAAATTAATGTTTTTCAGTAAAAAATTTAACATTCCTGTTATTCCCATTTTACTATTTGTTTGCTTAATTGTTGTTCCTATGCTGCTTCTTTTTCTTCTTCTTCTTCTCCTTCTTCATAATAATAATTATAATAATAATTATAGTCACATTAATATATACTATCATGTACATTAGTTATTAACCCCTCTTTTAATTCTGTGTTTTTTTTTTGTGAAAAAAAATATATAACTTGATGATGTATTACGTACCTTAACATACTAAGCACCTCCTTACTGCTTCCACAGGATTTCAGGAGGTAAGCTGCTGGTCTGGAGAATTCAGGTGTGTGTTCACACAATGCCAAGAGGGAAAGACATGAGAAATGGTCTTAGAGAAGCAATTGTTGCTGCACATCAGTCTGGAAAGTGTTGTAAAACCATTTCCAAAAAATGTGGTTCAGCATTCTACAGTAAGATATTATAGATATTAAGTAAAAAGCATTCAAGACCCTCAAAAGTGGACATCTCAGCACATTCACTCCAGGGTCAATCTGTGCAATGCTCAAAAAAAATACAAGACCCAAGAGCCACATTTCAGACTTTACAGACCTTGCTGTGCATGTTAAATATCCATGACAGCACAACTACAGTAGAAGATAACTGAACAAGTACAGATGATTGGAAAGGATCATACCTTGGAAGCATGACTAAGGTTGGGACTGGAGTTGTTTGGCCTTAATGCCCAGCACCATGTTTGGCAAAAACCAAACCCCATTTCAATAGAGACACCTCATACCCACGGTCAAACATGGTGGTGGAGGAAGGGGTGATGATTTGGGCTTATACTGTAAGTGTATTCTAGAGGCAAATGTAAAATTGGGTTATGCAACAGGACAGTGATCCAAAGCACACCAGTAAATCTACATCAGATTGGCTGAAAAAATAAAAGCTTTAAGGTTTTGGAATAGCTTGGTCAAAGTCCAGACCACAAAACCAAAATAAACTGTCGTACAGAACTGTGTATACAGTCAGTGAATGCCCCCCCAAAAAAATCTATGAGCTGAAGCAACGCTGTAAAGAAGAATGGACCAACATTATGAGACAGATAGATGTACAGGACATGATTACTCCAAGTTATTGCTGCTAAAGTTGGATCTACAAGCTATTGAATCAATACTTAGTATTGTATAGTTTTTTTCTTTTTTTTTTCTTTTTGCCTTCATTTTTGTCAAATAAATAATAAAAAATAATTTGGTGGTGTGAGGTTGTATTTGTCTAATCCTGATACAGTACATATTACAAACAGATCAATTTTATTATGATTTTACAGAAAAAACACATAGAATTACCCTTACACAAAGACAATATATTTCTCTATATATTAACTGTCAATGTGTTAAATGATTAACTGTTCTGATCTACTGGTAAATTGAAAAGATTTTATAATGTTCCGCATTGCTACTCTAACTGATAATAACTAATAATTACAATTACATATTATTAAATATAATATTACTATATAGCCTATTGAAAAACACATAAGGAATTGATGCTTTTCATATATTGAGAAATATATTAAAAGATATTCAAATGAATATCTTAATGTATGTAATTTCATTTTCAACAGTAAACTTTATAATACAGTAAACTAATATATTAAATTTAATTGAATAAATCTATTTCTTTATATATTTGTTTATAATATGATTGTATGTTAATATAGTTCGAACACTATAAATGGACTTTATAGGCATTAATCAGAGCACACTGACAAAGTAAAAGTGTATGTGTGTAATTCTAAAACATGTTAAGTATTAAGTATTAATATAATTGCTTTTGTCTTCATTGCAATATATATATATATATATATACTGTATATCCACACATGGTGCATTTATATGTTGCAATATATTAATGAATATAAGCACTAGTTTCCTATATATGGAAATGTATTATTTAATATATTTCATTATAATCTACAATATATTGCCATATGTTATTTTTCCGTAAGGGTAAAAGAGGGGGTATTAACTTTTGAACATGCCTGCACATACAGTACCAGTCAAGGTCTTTCATTGATATTTCTTTTTTTTTCTGTAGGGAAATTAACAATAAATTAATAAATACATAGAAACAAAATTATTATTTTAGTCTTATATTTGTATAGTTCATATATTATTTCATATACATTAATAATGATAAATATGCTGATTAATTCAAAATGCACAATATTAGAAGAAACTTGGTAAAAAAATTAATGTTTAATTTACTGTAGAAAGTCCAGCAAAAGTTTGGAAGTTGTGATGAATGCAGGACTGTAGACGTTTGCTCCTCAGAGACGCTTGACTGTGCTGCTTGACGTATGACTACAGGCGTCTGTCTCCATCCGTCTCCTGGATGGAGTGGATGGAGGTATGGAGGCCGTGTCCTCTGGCCTGCTGTGATAAATGCTCTGTGTTTGGATGTTAGATAATGGTGAATATGAGTAATGTGTGTATGTGTGTGTGGAAGCACTGTACACACCACCTGCACATTGTTACAGAGAGCCAGAAGATTGTAGGAGTGTACAACTGGCAAAAAAAAATAAAATAGTCTTATAAATCATTTTAGTACTCCGTGTGCGGTGTTTAACGGGTAGGTGTGTGTGAGAGTTAATGTGTGTGTGGGTTGTTTTTGCTGTGCTGTCTTTTAATTAAAGTGGTGTGTGTGTGTGTGTGTGTTTAGTTGTGAAGAATGCACTCCTCTGTGGCAAGCTGCTTCTTTAATATTTTATGGGCACCAACAGGTTTGTTTGCGTTTACGAGTCCGATACGAAGCTGATGTATCGAGTGTGTTACGAGGCTGACGCAAAGTGATGAGAAGACATGAAACTCTTTCAATTTATTGCATTAATTTTTGTATTAAATTTTATTAGGAACACATGTGCACCTGCTTGTTCATGTGATTGTCTTTTCAGCCAGTCGTGTATATAAACGCATGCAGATTCAGGTCCAGAAGTTCTGTTAATGTTTATCAGTCTCCAGTTTTTATGATCCTGTGAACACGCTCGCCTCCGATTCCTGATCATCGCATCAATTTAAGTGGGGAAAAAGGGTAACTTCTGTTTGCCTAACATGTATTTGATTGTAGAAGGCACGGTGATTTAGTGGTTAGCGCTGTCGCCGTGCACCTCCAACGTCTGGGTTCGAGTGTGTGTGCATAGAGATTGTATGTTCTCCCTGTGCTAGGCTAATTAGCATTCCCAAATTACCCGTAGTGCGAGTGTGTGCACCCTGTGATCAACTGGCAACCAGTCCAGGGTGTACCCCTATGTGATAGGTTCCAGGCCCCCCGCGACCCTGGACACAGGATATAACATTATAGATGATGAGTAATTAAGTATTTGATTGTACTCATGTCTCAATTAATTAATACTACTACAGAATGTCTGGATTACAAAAAATAAAATAAAATAAATAAAAGTTTGGATGACATTGCAGATTTGACTTAATTTAATTGTAGCGTTTATGGGCTTCTTATATGCATGCACTGTCACTGTTGGTTAATGGTCCAGGAGAAAATTTTAAAATGTCCAAACCAGCTCATCGGACATCCACGACTACTGTATGCCACGTCACTGTTTAGCGTTTGCTGAGATTTCATTTGCTATCTGCTTGTGTTCCTAATAATGTGGCCACTTAAAATATCGACCACAAATTTGACAAATGCATTATTTGTAAGCGATCCATCATATCATGATGTCTCATCGGTGACATACAGTAAGAAGAATGGTGAGGCAAAAAACACACACACACACACACACACACACTTAAATGCAGATTGTCAGCTGCATTGTGAGACTGAACTACTGTACCCAGTCCCCTGTTACATGAAATTCATTTCCCACATCTAAATAGTAGTAAACTTCGTCCTTTTAGCCTTTGTTGAACTCCCCTTAAACAAATATGTACAAGCACACATACACTTTAGTCAGTGTGTGTTGTAGTCATTCATCCTTTTAGATAAAATCAGAGTAAGAGGGCACACACGCTCTCAGATGACCTTGTCTCAGAGACGAAAATGCTTTATTAAGCCGGTTTGTGACACAGGACACAGGAAATGAATGCCAGACTTGAATCCTGACCTCGCTCTGACCTTCTCGCGCGCGCGTGTGTGTGTGTGTGTGTGTGTGTGTGTGTGAGAGAGAGAGAGAGAGAGAGAGAGAGAGAGAGAGATGTGTGTTGATTTCTGGCTTTAGAATTACATGCCTGCACTCAGACTGTACACAGGGACACTTGTGGCTGCTCTGTTCATTAATAGGAAACTACTTGTTCTTAAACAAATAAAGGAGGAAGTGCAAGTGTAATGGGTGTAATGGTCAAATGGGGCCATTTGGGGCAGTAACAGTAAAAACATACATTTTTTTAGGTTTACTCCATGCATGTAGCTCACGAGGAGAGAAGAGAGGTCAAGACAAGGTCAATGCATGCTGGATTTAAGATTCAAGTTGATCAAATGACTGATCAAATTAATGAACATCCTGATTTCAATAAATTTCCATTAGTCTGGAGTCGTATCTATTTGAATCTCCTGGAGAGCCCTGATACTTTGATATAAATACTCAGAGTCATTAAATGCTTCTTATGGTCGGGTCCCATAATGAGATAGAATACAAACATGAGAAGAAACTAAGAAGTGCAACAGATCTAAAAACAATAAATAAAAATACATGGCAGTGTGATGGCATAGTGGTTAGCACTATTGCCTTTCACCTCCAGAGTTAAATTCCTGCGAAGGGTCTGTATGCATGGAGTTTGCATGTTCTCCCCATGCTTGGTGGGTTTCCTCCGGGTTGTCCGGTTTCCTTCCACAGTCCAAAGACATGCAGATTAGACTAATTGGTGTTCCCAAATTGCATGTAGTGTGTGAATATCAACTGGGCATTGAGCTGGCAACCCGACCCTTTAAATAACTGCCATAGAAACAATGAATATATCTCCAGGGTGGGGCGTATCCACCACCTGATGTGGTGTGTGAATGGCCCAAAATACCAAAAAGGAAAAAAACAGAAACAAATACATTTCAGAAGAACAAAAAAAAAAGTAAGTTCAATAGTAGCAAACAATCTACAGTAGTGTGTGTATGCAAGTAGGAAAGGAGAGACGTGTTTTTGATCAAATGATTAATATAAATAAATACTAACGCATTTACTGACTTATTAAGGTGTTTAAATAAAAAAGAAAGTGATAATTCCTTATCTTATGATGATGACACCCTATCAGGGGTGGGATATACAGTACTGTCATAGGCAGCAAGTAAATGGTCAGTCCTAATGATCCTACTGTATTGTGGCTCAGATTGCTGATAAAGTTAATGCTGGCTGTGATAGAAAGGTGCCACAACACACAGTGCATTGGAGTTTGTTGTGTATGAGACTGTGTGGACACAGATCGGTTAGCGTGCCAATGCTGAAAGTTTGCAAAATGGTGCACCTGAGTATCAGAACTGGGCCAAAGAGAAATGGAAGAAAGTGGCCTGGTCTGATGAGTCACGTTTTCTTTTACCTCATGTGAACAACTGGGTGCCTATTCGACAATTACTTAGTGAAGCGATGGCACCAGGATGCACTCTGGCAAATAGGCAATAGAAATAGGCAAGTCGGCAGAAGCAGTGTGATGCTCTGGACGATGGTCTGCTGGAAATCCATGGGTTCTGCTGTTCATTTGAATGGCACAGACCACCTACCTAAACATTGTTCCTGGCCAAGTACACCCCTTCATGGAACCGGTATACCCTGATGGCAATGGCCACTTTCACCAGGATAATAAGCCCTTACACACTGCAAATGTAATGACAGTTAAAGGTGTTGCCTCAGCCATCAAAATCCCCAAACCTCAATCTGACCAATCATCTTAGGGAAGTGCTGTCCAAAATAACTCTGATCCGTGGAGGCCTCACCTCACAATTTATAGGACTTGGTGTCAGATAACACAATTTATACACACAGAGGTCTTGTGGAGTCCATGCCTTGACCGGTCAGGGCTGTTTTTAGTTTTAATATTATGCCTGATTGGTGTGTGGACGTTTTCTAGAAGTATACTCTTCAGATCTGCTTAAATTAATCTGGGAAAGATATAAAATATACACTCATATGGTAGAATCATATGGAAGGAAGTAGTGAGTAAAAAACTGAGGACCCTCGAACAGTTTTAGGATGAACCGATTGAAATGCGAAATAATCATATGGTCTTGTCTATATAAATAAAAGCTGTATGTAATTCAAATATTTATACCACCTCACTTCCTAACTCATCTATACCGCTTTATCCTGTATACAGGGTTGTGGGCGGCCTGGTGCCTATAACAGGAGACTTAAAGTAGGGCATGAGGCTGGGTGGACAGGGTGTCCATCCATCACAGGGCACACAGACACGCCCATGTGCTCATTCACTCAATACGGACTATGGGACTGGGAACGCCAAGTAGCCTAATCTGCATGTCTTTGGACTGTGGGTGGAAATCGGAGTACCCGGAGGAAACCCACCAAGCACGGGGAGGACATGCAAACTCCATCCACACAGACCCAAGGTGGAAATCGAACACTCGACCCTAGAGGTGCAAGTGCTAACCGGCTATTTATAATACCTTTAAATATATTGGCACAAACAATAATAAAGATAATAAAAATCATCCATTTATACACACTCTCAGGTAAATAATAGGCCACTCTACTTTCACATCATTTTTCCTAGAAAGGTGCATATGTACCTTAAAACTAAATATATTACTGTTAGTCACTTTACAGATCCCTTATATTGACATTTCTATGAAAACGGTGCATATTAAATGCCAAAAGATGACGCTGAAGAGTCTTCATAAAGTGCAAAAAAATTGTTATGCTATAAACCTAACATAGTGAGAAATCACAGATAAATGCTAAAACTGTTTTTCTTGTACTGTATGTAGCTTCAGTGAAAACTGCGAAAAAAGCTTTATTTTCTGTTCAGCCCCTTTTTTTAAGGTTTCTTATTTTGCTGAACATAAAGTGAGAGATAAAAGACTAGCACGAGAAGGAAATAAAAGAGAACAGAAATAGCTTCTAAAGCGAGCCGGGCTCCCGACCGCTCACTCGCATCTCTGCCGTTATCTTAATAAGTAATGAGACTGCCATGAGCTGACAATGAAGTATTTTGAAAATAGTTGTAATGTATAGCTGGTGAAGGGGCAGGCAGGCAGTGATGTATAGCGCAAACAGGGCTGGAAACAAGTGAAATATTAATGGGCTGTTTCCCCTCCCAGTTAATGTGGGACTTACCTGATTGCTGTGGGGGACGGGAAGGAAAAGGGGTGTGTGTGTGTGTGTGTAAAGAGGTGGTCATGGCTGGATGGTAGGTGAGTTTAAATGAGAATAGTTGGTGTGTGTGTGTGTGTGTGTATGTGTGTGTGTGTGTGTGTGTGTGTGTGTAACTTTACCTGGTCTATTCCTGTCCTGGTTTATTTATTGCATTCTTCCATGCTCCATATAATACATGGCACGAAACTATAAACCAGCATTACTTGCAATTAGCACGGCTCGCTCCGAATTTATTTACTACACAGTCGTCAATCACCGAAAATGCATTTGCATGAAGTTAAAATCCATCCAACATCAATTCAAAATGGATTAAATATCACCTTTTATAGACAAGCATGCATGCTTTTTCTTCTTTATTTTTAACTCGACCTCATAAAGTTTGTGACCTGTTCGCCTGTATTCGCTGCAGGGATCCGGCCTGCTCCTGGTGCCACGCGTTAGGTGTGACGTTGCTGGAGTGTGTTGATGCTTTCACCAGGCGTGTTAGTTGGGCTTCCAGGTTTCTGTAAAAGGTCAGTATTTGTTGAAGCAGCATGCTCTTTTTGCCAGGTGGCCAAAACTTTTATTTAATTTTTTTTTTTAGACAGATGTGCCTGAAAACTGGGTGGCCTCCTGAGGAGTCTAATGAGACCAGTTCCAAAGACCATGGAGGTCTTTACTGACACCTTTCAAAGCAGGAAAACCTGAAAAAGTTGAATGAAGAGTTTCAATCCAAGCAGCGGTGGTTGAAACTGAGTTATATGATATAATATTTTAATCAATATAATAGTGCCTTAACATCCTAAAGTTCTTCTGAAGCTGAATTTTATGAAATCATGGATGTAGCGTTTATTTTTTAAAGGTGTGCGAATTGCAGTACCAGTGTGGACCACATGGAGACAGCAGTGTGATGAAAATAACATTTCTGTGCTTTAAATTGCTCTCGGAAGTAAGGTTGCTCTTTTTGGATTTCACATTTGAAAAAGGCAAGGATAATAGTCTTTTATTTTTACGTTATTTGTATGAAAGACAACAAAATTGTTCATGATGATGATGATGATGATGATAAATAAATTTTATTTGTGGTTAGTCTTTTGGGTAAGTGATCAGGGAGATGTTTTTGTTGTAATTATTATTATTATTATTATTATTATTATTATTATTATTATTATTATTATTATTAATACTACTACTATTACTACATTATAAAATATTATACTATATAATATATAATAATGAAAAATATAATAATAATAATAATATTTTGAACACATTTCTATTCATTTTATTTGTTTCAATTAGAAAAAATCCATCAGCGAGAACTTTTGATTAATCATTTACATATTAGAAAATAAATTTTATTTATTTATCATCAGACGGAATTATCTTGTGTTGTCTTTAAATAATTTGTGCTCCCATCAACCCCCTTTAACACGCTAGTTAAACATTCAAAATAATCCCCCCCAAGGGTTTAAGGCTGAAATGGTGAAAAACAAAACATTAAATGGTGAATGAAAAAGTGTAAAAAAAACTATATTAAAAGTGTAATCCTTTTACAATGCCTTTGTTCTCAGTTTATTATGTTTCATGTTTACTGTTCCTCTCTCTCTTTTTTGTGTATACTGTATGTTGTACTATATTTTCTATACATCTATTGTATCCAGATTATCCTCCAGGGTGTTTAATGGTCAAGGCATCTGTTTCCCTAATATTCAGGATTTTTAGTGTCTTTGGGAACCATTAATGAGTCGAGGTAGAACCTGATGCAAGAGAGTTTGACGAAAAATCTATTAGAAAAGTTGGACCCCTTGAAAAGATCTACTTCCTAAACAGTTGGTTTGTCCTTGTAGAAAAACAAATGTTTTCATGTACAGTTGAATCCTAAAAGAGGTAGTATCCCGTTTGGAAAGAGCATTTCCTTCCATCCATCCATCCATCCATCCATCCATCCATCCATTAATCGATCATGCGTCTGTATGTCTTGCTTCTCCACTTTTTCACCATTTCAGATCTAAAAAGATGTTAATGTGATATTAATGTGAGAGAACCATCAATAAATCCATGTAGAACAGGTTTCCCTTTTACAAAAGGCCACGAGTAATGGAGATCAGAACCCCGAACAATCCAAAGAACCCTTAAACACGTGTTAAGAATGTATTTTAAAATAACCCACTACCTTTGCAGTTCATTAATATCTCTCTCTCTCTCTCTCTTTTCTTTTTCCCAACAACTTTAAACACCAAAGCCCAGATCACTAGAAAGGCACATTGCTCATAATCTGGTAGTAGTTTATTTTCTTTCTTTCTTTTTCTTAGCAAAATTAGGATTCTCCAAGAGTTCTTTGAATGTTTATGGGTCCAAGCATCTTTGCTTGTGACCTGCTAAAAAGGGGTAACAACCTCTCGTACGATTCTACATAAACCCATCCATTAATGGTTCTCCCAGAGGAGCAAACTTTTAGGAAATCCATGAATCTCTTAAGCATCTAAAGAACCTCACACACACACACACACACACACACACACACACACACGGTGAAAGCGAGCTTCCTTACAGCTGTATAACTCCCAGGGCATGATGTGGACTACAGAACCTGGCGCATAGAACCACACTGATGTTTCCAATTAAAAGGATCCGATTTAGAGCCGTGGTGGCACTCGGCATACTCGGAAACGCCATTCAAGCACTGGAGAGGTCAATAGTTACAATAACTTTCTCTGAGTGTAAAGAAACTGGGGGGATAAGGGGAGAGAGAGAGAGAGAGAGAGAAAGAGAGAGAGAAAGAGAGGGAGAGGGCCATGCCTGGTCAAATTGCTTCCAGATTGTCTCTGGGAGTAAATTATTACTGAAATTGAGTGCAGACTCTGACAGTGTTTCTGCGCCATCACACGGCACACTTTGAAGTGCAGAGCGAGCGACTCGTCCGCTGAATCACAGAGTTTCTAGAAGCCGCTCAGGTTCCGCCTCATTTGCACTATCATTTTCCTTCGCTTTTTCCTTCCCCAGTTGCAGTTTGCTTTAATTTGTGACAACAAAGAGAAGATCGTGAATGGTTTCTGATCACGGAAAATTTTTGTTCGGAGGAACGCTTCAGCTTTCTGACGTTATTATTCACATACCTCTCGTCCCTCTGCGTGTACGCAATCTCTTTTTAAAACATATGCCTCGTTATAACAGTGTGTATTCAATCCACAAACTATTAATACAATTACTGAATTTAAACTTCTGAAAACCCAGTTTGGGTTAAATTCTGGATAAAGTTCTGGTACTGTTTAAGAAAAAAAAAAAAAAGAACATTTTACAACCAATAACATTGTCACCATGCATGTTTAAATAATCAGAATGAAACTAAAACAAGGTATATAACACATTCTATTATAGGGATTCAGTAACAGATTGCTTTATATAGACTTCTTCATGAGTTTGTCTACAAGCTTCACGATAATCTCCCTGGGGAGAAAATAAATGCTGTTAAAAGATAGAAAAAAAGAAAAACAAAGTAAGACAAATCTTCTTATTATACTATGGGATGTAGCATATTGAACACATATACAGTATAAAGATTCCAATGTAGGCATACAGTACAGTACAGTACAGTACAATGCACGTACCCTTACTCAGTACATTATAATAAGATACTGTGTTCATACTTCATAGTTCATTATTAATAGGGCATGATTTTGATATAATGTTGGGACTAAATGCCAGCCCCTCAGGTCAGATTCTACAGAAAAGCCAAAGCTGCACAACTGGCTGAAAAAAAGTCAATGCTGGCCATAACAGAACGTTAAAAGAACACCCAGTGCACTACAACCCACAGAGCATGGGGCACAGCAGGCACAAGAGCCCAAAACCACCAACCCGGCCTCCAAACACTCTGAATCATGCGCCGGACAAAAAAGTCCAATCCAGAGAGGCCCCACTCCACAATCCAAAGCACCTAAAGGATCTTCTGAGAACATCCTGGTGCGAGACACCACAGCAAACCGAAGAGTCCTGGTAGAGTGATGGGGCTCAAAGCTGCCCTGGTGGCTCAAGAGGAACCACAATTACTGGTCATAATGTTTTGCATTATGTTATGGCTGTCTGTTGTACTGTAAGAGTTAGTGTATTAAAGTAATTAAAAAAGATACTTTAACTTTTTAATTACATTAAACTGTCTGTATCCGCGATGTATTAATGCTCAGATTCCCTAATATTGCAACTTTAACCTAATCTTTTTAAAATTGAGTTTTAAAAATCTTTATTCAAACAAGTGGAACCAAACAGGTGTTTTTTTTTTTTGCTCAGTTTTCACTGGTGTTTACTGAAAGGTTTGGACTCTTTTTTTTCTTTCTTTCTTTCACACTACTTTTCTGAAACGTCTCCAATCAGTTGAGCCTGTCTGAGTGTTTCTGCATAAAACCTCGTCAAGTTTGCACTTGTTCTGGCACTCACACATCTACTTTTTTATTAATTCCTTCTGTTTTTCATCTGAAAGTTTTTTTCTTTAAAGGACTCTAATTGCTAATTGTTTTTTGTACATTTGTGTGTAAACATTTTGCATTAACAGTAAAAGCTAATTCAAGAGTGTTGAAAGAAAAACAAAAACAATTGTTTTTTCAGCTACAAACATAAACAAAGTTGAGAGCGCTGTACTTCGAGGGTGTGTTTTTGCCTGTTCACAGATTTTTTTTACTGTTTGTGAGGACATGATGATTTTAAATTATAACCATCTTTCATCTTATAATATACAACTTATATATACAGTATATACAGTATGAAAATAATTAAAAAAAGGTTTTAGAAACACTAGATTCACTAGAAAAGTTAACAAAAGTTAGATTTTTTATCTTT
>JAOVVA010000037.1:3466067-3476404 GCA_028565275.1 Leiocassis micropogon | reverse complement strand
TATATATATAGGATCTTAAAATATAAAAATCCTTTTCTAGTGAATCTAGTGTTTTTGCACACATTGCATTTTCTCTGTAATGTGACAATGTTGTGTTTTTTAACTAGTGTTTTTAGTTGCTATAACATTTTTCATTTTTCATAATATAGCTATAAATGGACCAAATATGGCATGTCATAAATTGTCATTAACAAGAATGTAAGTGTCTAAATTGTGATATAAGGTGAAAAATACAATAAAATTTGACTTCTTTCATGGATGGTTCACAACATTTATTGTTAATAAATTATAAATGCATAAAAAAATACTTATTACTTTCCTGCATTAAGACTTTCCGTCTTTCTTTCTTTTTTGTCTTTTGCTTTTATTTAGATTCCTTGACTTGCAACCAAGCCATTTCCATCTTGTTTAAAATGAAAACACTTCAAAATCAAAATTCCTATGAACTCCACCTGTGTGTCTGGAGTGTATGAGGCGGATCTTTTCAATTTTGCTGTATATGACTGTAACAGTGCTGTGTAATGAGTATCTGTCCATCAGCATCCAGCACAACAACACACCTCCCTGATACTGTGTGTTATTAATATTTGCTTTTCATTTCAGCCATGAGGACAGGAGCACGAGGGCGGACAGGAGCTCGTCCTGTCATCGCTAATATGACCCGAGGGCAGGATATTACTGGTGGAATATTCAGCCCCCCCTCCACACACACACACACACACACACACACACACACAAAACACATGTACACACAAACACATGAGACAGAGAGCGTGGGTCTGTTTATTCTTGATTAAGTTGACACTGATGTAAGATAATAGAATAGTGACACAGACACACACACACACACACACACACACACACACACACCGTACACAAAAAATGTTTATGCACTGTACACCCATTGTTTGCCATTTATTTGGCAATTAACTTTTTTTTTTAAAGAAAACCATCTGCCGTTTGTGTACATAGACAGTATTTTTTTAATGGTTTGCTACAATATAATTGAATTTCCAAAATCTTGCAAAGAGAAAAGAAAAGTGATCATCAATAGTGTCATCGGCCCCTA
Source organism: Leiocassis micropogon (assembly GCA_028565275.1). NCBI lineage: Eukaryota > Metazoa > Chordata > Actinopteri > Siluriformes > Bagridae > Leiocassis > Leiocassis micropogon. The sequence goes on along the minus strand of JAOVVA010000037.1, from coordinate 3,475,335 downwards.
AGGGTTAATGTTGTAGAGCAATAGTGAATCATTCTAGTTCCTGTTCTTTTTTTTTTGCAGTTACTCTCTTTTGAAGCTAATAAGTAAATAATATGAAAAGCATGACATCCTGAAATTCCTGAATGCTTGCCTGTAATAAAACAGCTTTACATCTGTTACAAAGTCCAAACATAATTATATGTGCATGCGATTTTCTCACTAAAGAAGCAATTAGAATGAGCACAAAGTCATTGATTTCAATTCTCACTGATGGAACAACTTTATTTATCTTATAAAAAAATAATACTTCATACTTAAACTGCAAACATCTGTGACTTTTGATAGACCCCTGTTAGTCACATGCTGCCAGCTCGAAAATGTCTAAAAAAATAAGGAATAAGGACAAGTGAAGAGTATTGTTGCTGTCGATTTTATGGCCAAACTTATCATAGATTTGTTTGATATACAGTAAACACAATTTTTCGGCATGTACTGTATGGCATCATACTTTTAGATTTACTGTATTTGTGGTTATTTACTGACTTATCTCTACATAGTCGGCACTGTTACTGATCATTTAAACGACAGGTGTTCAAGTCAAACCAAGAACTTTGTTTGTTTAGAATAATATGTATTTATTTGTTTGTTTGTTTATTTATTTATATTTAATAACATTTGAAGTACGCATAAATTATTTCAGAAATGCCATTAACTATATGTAAATCACATTAGTTTTATGCCTTCATTCATGAGAAATTTCAGCATAAGTTCCCATTTGACCTCATTTTTTAGTCATTTACTTGGATTGTTTACCTTTTGTGTCGTCTTGGGATTTAAGAACAGAGCAACTTTTAGTACAAAAACTTAGCGCTCTATATGTACGTATACCCTACAGTATATAATTTGTATTTTAATACTTAATATTCAATCATAAATAACATTTCCAAATTGATTACAAAACATTTGCCATCTGAATTAAAAACTTAATAATAATAATAATAATAATAATAATAATAATAATTCAATGGTTAGTACTGTCACCTTGCACCTCCAGGTCCTGGGTTCAGTTCTCGTGTCGGGTCTGTGTGCATGGAGTTTGCATGTTCTCCCCATGCTTGGTGGGTTTCCTCCAGGTTCTCCTCAGGTTTCCTCACACAGACAATGTCAACTGTTAAAAGCGCTATACAAATAAAATTGCATTGAATTGAATTGAATTCCAAAATTTCCCATAGTTTGTAAATGAGTATGTGTGCGTGGGTGCATGTATGCCCTCATCAGGGTGTAGCCCATCTCGCTCCTGAAGTCTTCTGTTATAGGCTCTCCTGTGACCCTTTACAGGATAAGTGGTAGAGAAAATGAATAAATAATAAAAAATGAACAGTTAAATCCAAGTCCAAGATCCAGTCATCCTTGATCCTTGTACAGTAGGCCCTGTTAAAAATGGTGAATTATTGGTTGTCCTTATGAACATTATGACCCTTACAGATGCCCTACACTTGTATGCTTTAAATATGTGGAAAAATATTGGAGAGGAAAAAAAAACTGCTGTTAGACATTTGACAGACAATGAAGACTGACATGAGTAAAGCCTCCTCAATCCGGTGCCAGAAGCATATGAATAAAAAAATAAAAAAATTCAATGAAAATGTATAATGTGGCCTAAACATCTGGATTTGTACACATCTGTATTTACAAATATAAATTACAGCAAATGCACATATTGAAGACTTTGCTGCACTTGTGTATACACTGAATACAAGAACATTTCTTAATGAATCAGAAATGATACACTGTGTATAAGCTACGCATCGGATGCTGATGATGCTGCTGCTGCTGATTGTTGTGTTACTGTAGGTTTGGTTCAATTTGATTTTCTTTTTTTTTTTGTCTCAAAGCTATCTTGGGTCTGAAATAAAAACAAGAATATCGAACATTTAGCATTACTGACAAACAACATTTAAAATGAGAAAAAGTTGTGAACTGTAGGATGTTTTAGCATGATGTAAAATGTTATGAACTATTAATACAAACTTCTTCATTATAAAAATTTTATAATTTGGGATGAATTCTTGGAGTTCAAAATATAGTCCAAGACTTTCTTTGAGTCTCATACTGTCTAGCATACAGTAAGTATACAGTAAGTATACAGTAAGTGTACAGTAAGTACAGTAAGTCCCTAAGGGTCAAAGGAATTGACCCCAAAACCTGCTGGCTATTAGAAAACATAAATTTAAACAAAGCGAAAGTATTATACAAAATATAAGACATTCAGATGGGTATTTGTGTACAAACAAAAAACATTCACAGACCTCAGACTGTATAAGATATCATATACATTGAATAAGCCATCTTAAAATATCTCATAAGATATCAGCTCTGCTGTTCTTTATGGGGCGTGGCACAGCAGTATCTCATTCACATGGACGCTGAAACGGCGATTGTTTGAAAAAAAACATGTTTGAGGGACGTCTGATATCTGTGCTGACTTCTTAAAGAAATAGTAGAGGGAATAGATAATAGGACCTTTTATGCAAACAACAAAAACATTCCGTCAAACCTTTTTGGTACTCTTTCCAAGGTGATATTCTAAAAAAATTGTTTTTTTTTTCTGTGTCCACTTTGGAATTGCGTTACTGCGACACATCCTCCATCGAATTGCTCAGACACTCTCAGTGCAGGAGATGAACAATTCAGGGTAAAAGACATAAGCATGTGGCTCAGAGCTATAATCTAACTGCAGACAAGCGAGTTAGTATCGGAGTTCTCTTATGAGAGACATAGAGAGGGAGACAGAGAGACAGAGCACAATGTAATATCTGCTCCTGCAGTGGCCTTTGTAGACTTAACCTGTGAGGATATTACCCAATCTGTCTGTGTCTGCGGCGGTAAGAATTAAGCTGACCAGGTCAGGAAAAAAAAAAAATGATGACATCCTGTTTTTCCTTTGTGTACGCTCAAGAGAGGGTGTGTATCAAGTGTGTGACAAATTTAGTAAAGACACACTCCTCCCGAGACCTGAGCCATCATATGATTGATTTAAAATTTAATACTTAATATTTACAATAAAGTTAAAAAAAATGCTTTTCAGGGTCTTTTAACACAGTACAATTTAAAATAAATTGGGGGAGGAAAGGGTATTGTACAAATTATACAGGGATCAGATATGGTACTTGACAAGCCGTATGAGCAGTAAGTATACAGTATGAGCAAGGAGACTGGTTGTATTGAATTCTCTATTCTGATTGGTCAGAGTTTATTGTTAACTTTAATAGTGCTGGTCAGTATTCTTTTTTCCATTGGGAATCTTTTCTTTCCAGTAGCTCAGTAGTAGGTGTTGAATTCCCCAGCCTGTTGATCCAAAGCCCAGGTAAAATGGAAATGGTTTGCATCAGTAAGTGCATCCAGCAAAAAACTTGTGCCAATGTTTTGTGTGGATTAGACTAGGGACTTCTGCTGTGGCGATCCCTTGATGGAGAACTTAAAGACCACCAACAATTTTTCCCCAGGTCACGCTCTTTTTTTTTTTTTTGTATAATAGCTGTATTATTTGCCAATAAGCAAGTACCTGTTTTGTTTAGATGTTTCTTTTTGCTTGGTACACCCTGGACAGGGTGCCAATACATCTTATTGCGCACATACATACATACTGTACATACACTCAAACGCTCATTGACACGCTACGGGCAATTTGGAAATTAGCAATCTGGAATTTTTTACCCATTTGGAATTAGCCTAATCTGCATGTCTATGGACTGTGGGAGGAAACTGGAGTACCCGGAGGAAACCTACTAAGCACAGGGACACCATGCAAACTCCACACACACACAGACACAGAGGTGGGAATTGAACCCGGAACCTTTAGCTGCAAGGCGACAGTGCTAACCACTAACCCCCCCCCCAAAAAAAAAAAGAAGTGTTTTAGCATTTTTCTTCTCCAGTATTTCATCGAGATATCAGAACTGCCTCTGTCTCTCTTTATCCAAGTCTATTTTCTCTCTTCTGTTCGACATGTCCACCTTTCTTCTCAATCTGTTCTGGGTTTGATTGACAGGTTAATAGAGCGAGCGGATTGGCGGTAATGTGGTTTATTCATATTAGCATGGTGGTGGAGTCACCGTTCTGTCGACGCACGTTGACTTATTGCTCTCTTTCTCTCCCAGTGCGGTTTTTAAATTTTTGTAATCCAGATTTAAAAGCATATTGGTGTTTATACACTGCCCACGATAATGATCCATCATACCGCTGGGTTAGGTTGCTGTGTGTGTGTGTGTGTGTGTGAGTGAGTGTGTGTGAGAGAGAGAGGGAGGGACTGAGAGAGTGAGTGCAACACATAAATAAAAAGCAATTGGACCATCTGTTTGAATATCTCTCGGTCTCCCAGGAGATGCCCATCTGCCTTTTACATTATCCATTTCAACACACCACCACACACACACACACACACACATCAGCATGCACACACCAACACACACACACACACACACCCCTCCCTTATGGCCACTGTCACCATCACAACTCTTCTAACACCCCAGAAGCTCGAAACAAACACTTTAACGTACACACACACACACACACACACACACACACACAACCCAACACCCTCCTCTCTCCTCCCCGGATGTGGAACATCTGAAAGCAGATGTCTTCTTTACTTTCCTACTTCCTGATTACATTTTCATGAATCAAGACTCATATGGTACACGAGTAAAGAAGTTATTTGCTAATCTGTTCAGATAACAAGAACGTTCATGCCTAACCAAAACCTAAAGTTACACCTTGTTAAGGTACAACTTTCATATTAATGTTCCTGTTAATGTTAGCAGCAGCGTTTTAAGATTACTACAAAGAATATGCATTTTGAAGAAGACTGAAGAAGCAGCTTGGATGAAGAGTAGTAAAGCGTTTTGACCTTAAATGAAAAAAGTCCAGGTGACATGACTCGACGTCCAGATAACCTCATGACCTGGATGACTGAGAATCTTCAGACGTTTGAAAGCATGCTCTTGGCTGACAGGACTGGAACCCGATGTGGTCTTATCCTGGTAAAGCCAGTTTGTGTTTGGTGCCATCTGCGAAGCTTTACTTCTCACTGTGGTGGTAAAAAGTGGTTGTTAGAATTTGAGCTGGAATTAAGATGCGATAATACCCAAAATACAGTAAGTCTCCTACATATGAACATTCGAGTTATGAACTTTCAAAGATACGAACAAGCACAGAAATTAGATCACATGTCCAGCATACTGTACATTGTCACGTGTGTGTGGCAGCAAGTGTAAAAGAAGCGGCAATGAACCTGCTAAGAAGCGCCAAGCAATAACAATAGAGACAAAATTTTAAATAATTTAAAAAATGAGAGGTGAAAAGATGGCAGTTATTGTACTGTACTTTTCAAGGTTAAAATTTATATTTATTTTTCTGGTTGCTTTTTATTTGTGTGAAAAGTTATAACACTATTACAGTACTGTATTATACCGTGTAGAGCCAATTGTGTAAGTATCCTAGCACCTATACAATGTTTGTTTTACTTACACACAAATTAGACTTATGAACGAGCTCTCGGAACAGATCTTGATCGTATGCATGGGACTTACTGTACTTGCTGTACTTACTCAACTCATCCCTCCTCAATCTAATGTTTCATGAGCACATTAACTGTTAGCATTACACTGTTGTCACATGATTGGCTGAGTGGATAATTAATATTGGGTAATCAATTAATGTCAGTGTTTCGTTAGTATTTCATGTCAAAGCTACAGTAGTTATGTACAGTATGTGCGTATGCAGTACAGAAGTGTAATCCATTATTTTTGGGTGGGTGAGTGAGGGGTTGGGGGTTCAAGTGCTACATATGATTCTCTCCTGGAGTCGACAAATTGCTTTTTTTTTCTTTATTCAAAATGACTTGCATAACGAGTGTTCTGTTTCTGTAACAGAATTACAGAAGGCCCATCCTAGGGGACTTGGGTCATAACGCAGGGTTCACCCTACTGTAGGTGAGGTGCACTGGATGACAGCAAGCACAGGGAGAACATGCAAACTCAAAGGTGGGACTCAAACTCTAATTAACTAAATTCACCACACCCGCTTCATTCATCTACTCACTCATCGTCTATACCGGTTTATCCTGTATTGAGGGTCGCGGAGGCCTGGAGCCTATCCCAGGAGGCTTAGGGCACAAGGTGGGGTACACCCTGGAGAGGGTGCCAATCCATCGCAGAGCACACACACATACACTCACACACTCATTAATACACTATGGGCAATTTGGGAATGGCAATTAGCATAATATGCAGGTTTTTGGACTGTGGGAGGAAACCGGAGTACCCGGAGGAAACCCACCAACACGGGGAGAACATGCAAACTCCAATACAGAGACAGGAATCGAGTCTGGCCGGGAATCGAACCCGGAGGTGCAAGGCGACAGTGCTAACCACTACACCACCGTGCCACTTTCATTCATCTAAATTCATATAAATCTCACATGAGATGCTTGTCTAACACTAACCCTAATCTGTAACATTACATGCAAGGAATTTTCACGTAGATATACCTTAGGAAGTGGGTGTTGAAAGCCGGTGTCTCTTATTACAATGGATTCAGGTGCTTCGCTGAGGAGTTCACGAGCAGTTCAGCAGCACCGTCGAAGCTGCAGTTCTTTACTGTGCTGTTCAAAGATCTCCCACATCTGACAGCACTCAGCAAGCCAATAATCCTACTCTTCTCCAGATCCATCCCTGATCAAAACATCAAATAAAAAGCGCTGCCTCCCCCATCTCCCTTCTTCCTTTCCTAAAAAAAAAAAAAAAAAAAAAAACATCCCTTACGAGATGGTATTAGACAGACTGGCAAAAAGCATCATTACCGCTGGGACTGCAAAGCAGAACAGGCCGGAAAGATTACTGTCGGTTTGCGTCGGTTTTCCCTGCTACTAAGCCTGGAGTTAGGAGTGCAGCATTATTGATAAGACAACGCTCTCCGGACTGGAGGGGCCGGACGAGAGCAATCCTCAGAAGTGCACTTTCATGTCCGTGTGTGTAGCAGAACAAAGCGAGGATTAGCACGCTAACTTTGATCGGCAGGGCTGGAGGTGGAGGTGCTGGGAGGTGGAACTCCTGCGGGACATCTAGCCCAGGCGGAAAGAGGGATCTGGGTCGAGGTGGCACATTCGAGTCCTCGGAGATCGTGAGATCCAGACCATGGAAGCCCATGAAGACTCAGAGTTCCTTCCCAAACTGTGTGATTGACAGCGGTAATGACAGGGACTATGAAAGTGTGGGAACCGAGGCACATTCTCACAGGAAAGACACACCATACCTGGTTAGAATAAAAGATTCAATTCATAAAGGAGGACAAGATCCTGATTGTGTCTAGCTTTCGGAATGCTCTTACCTCGTACCTTAAGATGTTTGAAAAGATGTTTCATCCCAGCAGGCGGTTCATAAGTAGATTACTATTTGTAATTCGTTTTGTTACAGCAGTCAATAAAGCGTCCAATGCAAACGTGGTTCATTTGTATTTCAATTGATGTCCTGTCCCCATTAACTTATAGCTCTAATGCATTCAGCTACATTAGTGAATAGACCTCGCCGGATTAATCACAAGTTCATTGGAATAATTTGCTTTCCTGCTGCCTAATCGAATCGCTGACATTGGTAATAAGGGCAAATCTCACCTGTCTTGCCCGGCCCCTCACAAACAAGCAAGATGGATTCAAAACCTTGCCGAGTGCTTTCTTTTCATTATTCTCTTCCAAACAGCATTTTTCCATCGATTTTTGACGGACAACAATGAAGAAGTGATATCTGACCATAGTTTGAGCTAACTCCAAGGCTGTTTGTACTTGTCCTTGTGTAATGTCACATGACTTGTTATTCAGGTGTTTGCTTATTTATTTATTTGCTTTTTTTAATGGTTGCATGCAAGTTGGGACTTGCACTTAGTGCCCCTTATCAGCCTTACCCCGGAATGAGTGTTATAATGAATGGCTTTTTATGTCTGGAGAATAAAACCTCTAAATAGGTTGCTCACGCATTATTTATTTAGAACTAATTAATTGAAGTAGACCTGTATTGAATTCACCAAGGTGGGAAAAAGGCTACAGTTGCCCTCAGTAGCTCTCAGGCAAGAAGCCTTTAGCTTGTAAAGTCCATCCTCCGGTGTGTTATAGGTGAAATGGAAAAGTTTAGAGGCAGGAAGGTAAGCGGAAAGTGCAGTGCTTAGTTGTTTTATAATCTGTTTTGGCTTCCAAATGAAACGTTTAAAGAATGTCATCTGAAAGTCAAATCCATTCTGTTGCTCTTAGATCTTTAAGATGAGCTGTTTTCAGGGACAAGATGAAATTTGAAAGTAAGGACTGTCTTGAAAGCCATTTTTGAATTTAGCTTTATCGAACTCATCATATTGATCATGAAAAAGCAATGTCAGATCAGAGACCACTACTCATGCCAGTTGACTATTCGACTAATACGTTCACTAGTTGCCACTTTGGGGATGTTGGCTAGTCAGGGAGGTGGAAATAGCTATGAGGCAAATGCTAAGGAAAGCAGCTACATGTAGTTTTGTTAGTCTAAAATGTTTTGCTTTATAATGAGGCATTTTTTGGCATTTCATTTAAAGCTAAAAAATAAAATAAAAAATGCGAGGTGTTTAAGTCAAACCCGGACTTCTGATGAAATATGAAGGCGTAAAACTGATTGACATTTACAGAAGTCTTCAAGCACAGTACAGTGATGAGACTCTTAGACCGTGAATGATGATCTCAGCCGAGGCGGCTCGGAACCCAATGCAGTCGTTTTAGAGATATTGCCACGTCCCCCGTACAGTCCTGACCTCAATCCAAGCCATTTCCAAATGTTTGAGTCATGCTTCCTGAGTCACAGGATTCACTTATCCAGTCCTGCTGTAGTCTAGCTAGTTTAAAGTGACAAAAGCAGCTTATCCAAAGCTCAGAGGTTGATAAAAAAAATAATTATGAAAATTTCAGTTGCATCAAATCTCCAAGATTCTACTGTAGCATGCTCCATCCATTTTTAGGTTTATCTCTTTAATCTGGCATACACGTAACTCATCCCATAACTTCATACTCCAGTTCATCTATCCTGAATGGCAACTACGCTAATTCTCTCCATCTGTTCTGTATTTTTCTATCCATCCCGAGGCATCTGGAGATTGTGCAAGCTTCAGTAGACAAAGGCCAAACCTGCGAGGTTCCTGAGGCATCCAGAGAAGGACCAGCTCCAGCTGGATTCTGCTTTATGATACACATGCTGCTCCTGTGCTCCCAGTGATC
>JAOVVA010000037.1:3451208-3465967 GCA_028565275.1 Leiocassis micropogon | reverse complement strand
ACCCTTGGCTTGCTCATCAGAGACATTTCATTCATTCATCTCATTATTATCTAGACACATTTTCTCACACATACACACTTCCAAAAAATTTTCTTTTTAAAAAATAATTATTTCATTTTTGTGAAGCTGCTTTGAGACAATGACCATTGTTAAAAGCACTATACAAATAAAATTGAATTGAATTGAATAAGAGTTTGTGCATTTTCTTGTTTAGGAACAGTGATTTCAGTTGCACCACACGAGTGTACAGTATGTTAACAACTGGTACTTTACCAGTGCAATATGATACAGGGGTTTACATGTTGTACATTTTTCTGCTCTAGTCTTTCTTCTGTTGTTAACAGTATCGCTGAAGGAAAGCACTGAAGCTGAAAATTGAATTTGTAGTCAGTTATAGTCTGGTGTATAAATATGTAACCTGTTTGTATATCTGTCTCAGTAAACCATGTCGCTTTTGCTTTCCTTCACACTACACTGGCTGTAAAACCGAACTGGAAAAAACTAAATCCATTAAGGTCAAATTGGTCTGTCATTATCCACCCAGATGTAGCCTATTTCTCACAGTTTAGAGATTATTAGCATCTCAAAAGGCAGGTCTTTCTGAGATGATGCATTAAGTTAACGTCATTATCACCTCCCCATGTGCCGAGACTCACGCCACGCTAGTGACTTAGGTCATTTCAGTTCGTGATTATGACTAAACAGGTCCTGTCCATGGCTCTTTGTGATAGCCGAGCTCTAATGGCGCTTATAATGGCCGACTCGCCAAGGCAGACAGCGGTGTTTTATGCGTTATGGTCATGCCTGTGGACGGCTTGTGCCTGGAAGAGACTGTGTCCAGAATAAACAGTTCTCGGTATTGTTGTGCATGCGGCCATACAGGACATGACTGCGAATAACTAGACCCATGTGTCCAACTCTTTATTCACAGCAACGTATTTTCCTACTGCAGCCTGATACATTATCATCAACTACATGAAGAGAACGATTATTTCAGCAATTTCAGGACCGATCAAAGTCCCTAGACCCCCCAAATATGGCATCTAATTCAAATAGTGTTACTGGTACTGTAGCTGTGAACTCAATGATTTATTTATTTATTTTTTTGGTTCTAGTCCATCACTGTTTTGTTTCTGGGACAATTCTCAAAGCTGAGAAACAACACTTTTTTGGCATTAAGGCATGGATCGGTTGAAGATAAGGCGCTGACTCTGGAAAATTCACTGGTGCTTTGCAGGTACAAGAGAGTTTCGAGAGCCTTGATAAGCTCATTAATACACATTTCTCTTTGACATGCCATTTTAAACATTGTTCACGACACAATTTTAACAAACTGAATTCTGTTTAAACTTGAGAGCACTATGGTCAAATATTGTATGACAAATAATTCGAATAAAAGCTCTTTTTTTTTTTTCTAAATGTTGCACTGTTTATTGCAATTAAATTTAACAACAGTGAATCAGGTTTAAGTAGCAGTAAAAAGTACTAGGAAACTATAAACTTGTAATATTTTTTTACTTTTATGAACACAATTTGAATGTATTAATGTTTCTCTAATACATTTCACATTTGAAGGTTTTCATGTGAGGTGGATGATGAAGTCGAAAATATGAGCACTAATTCCACGTCTATGGGATGGTGGCTTTGTGCATAGCACTGTGTCGCCTTGCACCTCCAGGGTCTGGATTCAATTTCCGCCTCGAGGTCTGCGTGCATGGAGTTTGTACAGTATGTTCTCCCTCTGCTTCGTGGGTTTTCTCTGGGTACTCCGGTTTCCTCCCATAGAACAAAGACATGCAGATCAGGCTAGTAGTAGACAGATCTTTTATTAAATTTTCCAATACTTAAACAACTATCACATCAAACATACAGTATATAATAATGATAATAACAAGAATAACAATAAAAATAATAAAAATAACAACAACAACAGCAACTTACACCCCACAAGCACAGTCGGAAAAAAAAGGGGGGGGGGCTGTTGGGGGCTACTGGGGGAGTTGGCCATTAGTGTCTGGAATGAATCTATTCTCAAACTATGAATGGAAAGGTCTCCAGACTTTAAAAAATCTGTTAACTGAGCCTTGTGTCGAAAATTGGAGTTTCTCTAACCTTAAATATGCCATAACACTTTCCACCCACTTCATATGTGTTTGTGGCTTGTCTGACGTCTATTGTAGAAGTATAAGCCGACAGGCCAACAATGAAGAGAAAACCAATGCATCCGATTGACCTGGTGGAAATTGGTGTTGCCAAATTTCCTGTGGAGTGAGGGCCTACCACGGTTGTAAAGATGGGAATAAATGCAATTGTCACCATATGCCTCCATGGTCCAGAGTTGGACTACAGAAGTTCCTAGATGGATGGATGGATGGATGGAATCCCATGAAGAAAAATAATTCTCTTCTCAATTGATCTGACAGCATCTTAGACACTAACACAGCAATCACAGAATTCTATTAATGCACCCATTTTAATTAAGGTTTCTATAGTAACAACTTGCACAAGTTGCCAGATGCACATTACCAGATTCAAAAATGTCTGTAATCATCGATAGGAACAGTTCTACGCTGGAGACATTTTCTATAAAAGCTACCTCACCTCACAGAAAATATCCTGTTTTTTTTCTTATATCATGTTTTTGTCTGAGGGAAAAATTGACACTGTTGAGGGAATGACTCTCTGAACGTTCACAGGAACGACTGCAGTAGGACTTGAGCCCCATTGAATGGGATCATCATTCACAGCCTTCTTTAACATGTTTGCACCAAGAGTCTCATCGACATACTGTGCTTGAAGTCTTTTGTAAAATAACCTTCATTCATCAAAAATATCAAGTCCCAGTTTGACTTGAACACCCCTCATACAATTATTTAAAAAAGCATGAACTCGTTTCCTTTAATAAATAACAGAAATAAGGGATAAATGAGAGAAAAAGTCAACGGTCTTATTGGATGTGCCTCCATTACACCACCCTGTCATTGATTATTTTTCCACAACTGCACATCCTAAGGTGAGTTTTTCAAGCCTCATTTCTCATTATGTAATAATTTGTGTGTGTTGGTTTGGAAAAGTAGGTTTATTGATTCCCCAAATTCCAGACTTTGATGTTGAATAATTAACTACATAGGAATTCATAGCTGAATATACAAACATACAACATGTATATTTTTAAACACCATTCACTAGAAACCTCGCACAGCAGATTGCATAACAGTTCAGCTCTTAAGTTGTGGGCCAGTTCTTAAAATAGTTCAGTGGGTCCGTGAATCAGAGTCGGGTCTGGCAGCAACACCAGCGCCGCTGCCAGTAGGAAAGGGAACTCTGCCATCTTTAGCAGCTTGAAGAACTTCCTAGCTCTTTGTGAACCTTGGATGTTTTTTTTTTTTTTTTTTTTTTATCTGGAAGGATTTCGGCCAGTGAGATTGTTCTATAGATTCTCACTTTTTTTTTTTTTTTTTTTTAAAGTTGTTCAGGATTATTGCTGATCATTTATATGTGTTGGACTAATACCGTTGTCACAGAAGGACAATCAGCGAAGCTATTTGAGATAAAGATCTCAGATGGGTTTAGTCAACTGTTCACATACACATCTCATACATGTCTGTTTAATAAAATTGAAATGTTCTGGATTAATATGTGCCATGCTTTGTAAAATGGTTTCAAGCGCCTTCCCACCCATGGAAATTTTCTGTGTCCAATTACATTTCTCTCATGTAGAGGCTCTCTAGCTTTTAGGGATTTTTAAGGTAATAATTGACCTTAAAAAATGGTGCATGACCCAAGTGTGCAAAAAAAAGGAAAAAAATAGATTGTATGTGCAATAAAGCAATATTGATTATTATATTAGAATGACTTCTTCTAGTTTCATAAGGCATTACAGATGTTATACTTTCTGAATTGTATGTACATGTACAGTATTGCTTTATTTATTCATTTATTTATTTATGTATTTTCCCATGGTGTAGTTTAAATGGTTTGTCCCAGGCCTGGACAATATTCACTTCAGTCCTGCTGCTAGCGAAACAACAACTAGCGTAAAGTAGATACTCTGTCAGACTGACCTACCACAGCTTCTTCAGACAAATCTTTGTTTCAGTGCGAAGCAATCACAGCTTAATAGCTATGGAAACCACTAGACTGAGCAGACACAGACCCACTGTTCTTTAACAGTTTCCTGAATCCCCTGCAGCTTCGAGATATTGATCTTTCTCCTTATCCTGAGATATGGTTCGAGATTCTGGAAGAAGAAAAATCCTGATATTAATAAAAAACAAAAAGTGAAAAAAAGACACACAGAAGGTCTTGGTTTATCCATAGAATCTCATCTGAGGTTATATTTAGGGTGTTGTTTCCATGTTCACTGCTGATTATACAGTAATCTTAGCGTGGGTGGGTGCTGATGTTCTGTGGTTTTACTCCTTCATCCTGCGACGCTGTGCGTGTGGTATCTTTTTTCAAACCCGTCAGACAACGGATCCTATTGTAAAACTCAAACCGTAGCTCATAACCCGCCAATCAGCGCTGTGTGTTCCCTTTGTCTTAAAACCAGTCGACCATCTCACCTCCCTCCACCATGTTTCACTCTATCATTCATCAAGATAATGGTGATATCTGAAAATAATGCTGTTCGAGAGACAGACACACACACGCGGATAGAGGAAGCACTCCAGCTGTGGAAAAAGTGCAATTAATAATCACACGCACGAATGATGTCATAGTTAAGTGTTTGGTGTTGTTTTCACGTGTGCTCATGGATGTGGTAGGAGCTAAATGCAACAAGCTATAGCGCGAGATGAGTCAGGGACATCATGGTCTTAATACTGTATATCAATCAGTGCAAAACGAACACATCTGCAAAACCATAACCCTACTATTAATCTCAGATTTTTTTTTCTTTTTTTTTTGTTTGTTTTTGTTTTGTTTTTTGGAGAGGAGTTTGAATAACATTTAGCTTTGTGTTAAAGCAATAACAACAACAACAACAACAACAACAAAGATACACGTTCCACCACCTGACATTGATACAAAGACATCACAGTTCAGTACAAACAGATTTTTTTCCTTTCTTTTATGAAAAAAAGAACAGGAACGAGGACAGAAATGGGAGGGGCTTCTCTCTCTCGCTCTCTCTCTCTCTCTCTCTCTCATCTAATGAGACATATTAATGACAGTAGACCTTAATTTAAGCCATGCATTATTCATCATAATTGATTATCCTGCTTTGAAGGAATACCTTTTTCTCTGCCTAAAAAATGATCCCATTAGCAGGAGTTTAATCCAAATCAAAGCTGTCAAAACACACATGTCTCAGGATCCCGCCTCTATGCACTGACACCCACACACACGCTCACTCACTCACACACACTCACACGCACGCTTAGGCTGTCATAAGGCCCTGAAATGAATTACTTCCCTACATTTAGGTGTGACGTTTCATTCATAATTTGCCTTCCCTAAAGTGGCAGCCGGTCCCTCCCCACCACTCTTGCCAAATTTTGATCCATTTTTTACCTCCAAGTAGCTTGAGGGGGATTTTAGCAAAATCAATTTCAAAGATAGATTTTCGCTGCCGAGCATTCAATTCATCTTGAATATCAGTTTTAATCGCGGCGTTTCGTTCCGATCGCTTTCCCTTCCAAGCAAAATGGGCTGCGGTGTGAATCTAATCGCCTGCAGGAAACTGGCATTCGAACCCGAGTATGTTTAAAGAAACAGAACAAATCCCGGGATCTTCAACCAGAATTGCATCTCTATCTCCTGTAATGAGAAAATATCTTTTAAATTATGCTTTTATATTTAAAGGTTTATGTTAGGTATGTGGTAAACATAAAGGTAAAAAAATATTCATGAAAAATGAAAATCTCATGAAAAAATTATTGAAGGGGCAGGTTTGTTTTTTATATTCTGAAAATGGTATACATTTTGGTATAAATGGTATAAATGGTATAAATTTTCTGAAATTCTATAAAACCATTTACCAGCAACAATGTTTACTTTGAATCAATAAAGTACCATTTGTACTTGTCTTTAATAAAATACCTAGTATTGTAATGTCACAGTATTTTCACTACAGTGTGAATGTTCTAATATAAATTTAAGTACTCTGTATAAGAATGTATGCATTTCATTGAACAAAGAGATTAAGATGGAGAATACTGTATGGTGTGCATGGTTTTTTCACAAATATTTCAAAAAGCACAAAGGCCAAAATCTGTATTTTTTATTATGATTTTGCAAAATGCTATAAATCTCCCATTGATAAGCCACAACTGAGCAGCAGTTGTGGTCATGGCAAAGTCTGCAGCTTAACATCAATAATCCAGCATGTTAGCAAACTCACGCTTTTATTGTGTCCATGAGGGACGCGGAAAATGCAACAGTTTTTCGTAGCTTCACTGTACATCAAAAGTTTATCAAACTTTATTCATCAAAAGTTTATTTTGCCCAGCAGGTAGTTTTTCTCCACTTATTGCCAAACAAAAAGAAATTATGTCATTTTTTGGAAGTATTGCATTTTTCTATACAATGCAGTCAATCACTGTTACATTTAGAAAAGGAAAAAAATCATTTAAGTTAAAACATCTACAAAAAGGATATGTAGCATCTGTAGAAACATCTATTAGTTATGAACAACTTTGTGTCTTGGAATAAGTGAAACTCTAAAAATGGGTTCATCACATTTAAAAACAGTAAATTTGTAACAATTTTTATTGTTGTTTCTTATGATAAATAAAGGTCATCTGTGAAACCTAACACCATAACTGTCTTGTTGGTACAAATGACATTGAATTAATATGATTATTTTGAACATTATTCATTTATTAGGGTATGATATACTGTTTTATTGTATATCAAAGCCCACTGCAGTCGTTCTTGTAAACATTCAGCTAAGTGGAACGTCTGACACTTATAGACAGATAACTTGTCACCAACTTGCGGAAGAGATTGGAACCGTACAGACAATCATTCATAAAGACCACTTGTACATTACAGGACCTCAGTTGGAGTTAGTACCACATCCCACATACAGTCCTGACCATTCTCCAAGCCATTTGTACACGCATGAGCCATTAAAGGAGCTTTTGGGAGGCCTACGTTTCAGACATGATGCATTCAGTCCATTCATGGCTCCATCGTACTGAGAAAACATTATATCTTGATGGTATCCAATTATCTACTACCTTACTAGTAGTTACTAGTGAAAGGCTGGGATAAGTGCATCAGTTTAGCCTGGGACGATCTAGAGAAATTAAAAAGGAAAAATTTACTCTCATAACTGAGTTCTGTTTTTCTGCACAATCAAAAGTCCTATTTAACTTGAGTTATAGCACTATAGACAGAAAGATTGTTGTGGTATATGAGAACTACAGCACTACATAATGTACTGTTATAGAATAAGAATCAACTTTGAGATGGTAAAGCTACTCTACTCCATGTTGGATGGCAACACACCAGCCTGTTGTTGATTATGGTTCTATAACAGCATTTTCCACAAGTGTTACTGATTAAGTAAAGAATAAAACACTTTTTACTTAGATTTATTTTTGGCCTTTTTAAGAATTTGTCTTTATGACAAATACTCTAGGAATGCTTAATACATTTAATAACATTAATACATAATTTTACATTCATACATTTTACAGGAATATTTGAGAGTGTGTAAAGGCAGTATCTTTGCTTTGATGTCATTCTGTATTCTTCAACCTTTTTTTGTTTTTACCCACAATCCTCTCTACTTTCCATTACTTTTATTGAATCTCACACGTGCTAGTTTTTAACAATGCAACCCACGGCACGAATACACTCTAGGTGATCAATACCGGTTAAGAGGTATGTGTGTATGTGTGTGTGTAATAACCTCGTGATTAATGTGTTTTAAAGTCAGGCTTTATTTACTACTCTCCATCTCTGTCCTTTGTTTGGCCGTGGTGTTTTAGATCATTCAGAAATTGATTGATACACACAGTAATCAGAGGGGGTTCGGTCGAAAGGAAACTAATGTTTCCTTGTTCATCAAACAGCATTGTGTGGAAATTACAGGCTTAGAGTGACCTTTGGCCAACTGAGTGTGGACATATTGTGTGTCAGAGATTATTATATTTATGTAGCATAAAAGCTACCCTCATCTTTTTACCATCTCTGGGGGAAAAAAGAGAAAAAATATTTTGCCAGAGAATCAATACATCACCTTGTACCCGGACCACTTAGAAATAATTTATATTTAAATCCTTTTCTTTCCTCAGTCACATTTCCAGGTGCAGTGCTTTAATTAGGCCCATATTATAATGATATGTAGTAGTTTCTAATGAGTAGCTTTTTCTTAGTAGCAATCGAGCGAAATCTGTCATATATGCATTTTTTTTCCAGACAAGACTTTAATGATAAAATTCCCTTTTTGTATAAATAATCATTCATATTGTACAGAAATAAACATTTATATATTCTGTTTAAGTGTTGGCATTAAACAATTGGTCTAACATTGATATAGACAAAAAATTCACATTTTGTTTTCATGCTTCATGTCAATCACCATGATGCAGCAATTTTACACAAAATGATTATGACGAACAATTGTTTTTATTGACTTCCAGTATTTTTTATTTTTTAAACCAATCTGTTTTGTTTTGTTTTGTTTTGTTCTTTCTTTTTTTAATTAAATTACTCTTTTTAAATTACTGGTTGATTGTTTCTACCAAATTATCGAGTCCTGTAATTTATTTTTCAACCAAACTATCCAGTTGTTCCATCTTTTAATCTTTGTGCCATGTTTCTGAGTACCCATCAGGAAGCCACATGTAGCACTCATCATCATCAACATCATCATCATCATCAACATCATGGACTTAAAAAATATGTTTGTGGTAGTATCAGTAGAGCTAATCTATTTTTCTCTGCAACAGTTCCATCCCTTTATGCATACCAAGCTAAAGAGCAGGTTTGATTCTGAAAAAGCCCCAGCTCCGAGCAGTGAACTAAACCTCATTGCTGACATTCGATCCTAATTCACAAAGGTACAGCTCAGCTTAATACGTCAGATGGACCTTCCAGTGGCTGTCTTGCATGTTAAGGTTGATTCCAGCCCAGATCACATAATTTCAGCAGACGGTGTTGTGTTTACACCGTGGTCATTTTCAACCTTCCTGACTGATATGAAGTGCAATGGCCTGAAATAACAACTGCATAGTTTGCAGGAAGATTTGTGCGTCTGGTTCCTGACACTCTGTCCAAGCTGGCAATTCTGATAAATACGAATTGAATTTAGTAGCAGCTGTGACATGTTGATTGATCAAAAAGCTCATGGCTAAAGCGTCCCTTCTCTCCAATCTTATTTATCCTTCGTCAAACGGTTTCAAAATCAATATTGGCCTTGTATACAAGCATCTCTGCTACAGGCACTGGAGAGACACGAGGAGAGAAGAAAAAACACCTGCTCTCCCAATGACGGTTACTCATTTTTCCTGTCAGCTACGTTGGAGAACTAAATAATTATTGTCTATATGGTTGGAGGCCAGGTGGGGATTATTGTGTGATCCATTCAGATAGCTAGTGAGTGCTTAGAGAGACCTCAAAGCAGATTGATTATGCTGCTAGAGTGATGCATCAAAGAACCGAGAAAACGATATCTTAGCATATGGACTCACATAGTTATTCCTGTTTAATGCAAATAGTTTTCATATACTGTATACTGTATGATGTTAGCAGTGAGGGCTGGTGCATTATTAAACAAGGGTTTGGGAGTGTAGATGAGATCATAAAAGGAAAGTACAAACAAATTGGCTTTATCTGTTTAGTTTGCAAACATTGTGAAGATCAATGTACCTATAAATATTTCTTGTGAGCTACTATTTACTTAGTCACATGAAAAAAAAAAATTCAGGCTGGATTTATTTTAGACGTGTATGAGCAGAGACTGCACGGTGGCTTAATGGTTAGCACTGTCGCCTTGGACCTCCAGGGTCCGGGTTCGATTTATGCCTTGGGGTCTGTGTGCATGAAGTTTGCATGTTCTCCACGTGCTTTGTGGGTTTCCTCCAGGTTCTCCGGTTTCCTTCTACAGTCCAAAGACATGCAAATTGTGTGCCCTGCGGTGGATTGACACGCCGTCCAGGGTGTTTCTCGCCTTGTGCCCTAAGTATCCTGGAATAGGCTCCAGAAGCCCTGCGACCTTGAATACAGAATAAAGTGGTACAGTTGATGAGTTTGTGAGTGTATGAGCAGTATTTTTTTTTATGTAGATTCAACAGTAATAACTAACCTATATAAAACATATGTTATATGTCAAAACATAACCTCTATAAAATCACATACTGAATTTAAATTTGCAAGCCTGACTCCAAATAAAAAGAAGACAACGAAAAACAGACTACCTAAATATTTCTTTTTGTACATTGACGATGATGATGATCCTCTTTCCAAGCGCCTATTTATGTGATTCAGTGAGATGACTCCAGATGAGTTTAAACACACACACTGACTTTGAAAGAAATTATTATAAATCCAGACGATGTAGGGTGGTCAAGGCTTGAAGTGACAGGGAAATTCATTCGCTTGTTTGGACAAAAAGTTTGGGAATCCTGTCACTAATCCCAGTGAGCCTTGGTGAAAAATAGATTTTGGAAGTCGAGGATTTGATTTCAATTCCAGACCAGTCGTCTTGACTTCTTTCTAAACACCATTTGCACTGAATGGATAACATGCAGAATTTTTGCAGCTCTTTAGTATTTCAGCTCGTTGTTATTTCTGCCTGCGTATTTGCCGTAGCCCTTGTAATAAATTGTAATCAACAGTGTTTGTAGGAAAGACAGTTCAGGAATAGCTAATGTGATCCTTTCTCTCTCTCCCTTTTTTTTTCTTCCCTCCAGAATAATAATGTCGCCAAGCTGGAAGACATGCTGATACAGTTTTTGTCCTGGTCATGCATGCTCATAGTGAAAGTAGCTGGTAGTGCAGTCTTCCAAACCTGTCCATCAAACAGCGGTGGCCCTTTTGCCCTCCCTGTTGGGGGTGGGCTCCCAGAAGCTGGCCCGCGTTAGACCCTGCGGTGAAATGGAGTGGGGATGGGGTTGATGTATAAATATAATGGATGAGCCTGTCCGAAACTGAATGGCTGTCATCAGTTTAGCGCTAATAGAGGCCTCATGTCCAGTGTTGACAGGCTGACACGGAGACGCATTTCCATGTTGGAATAGATGTTCATATTGACCCTTTGCTCCACATGGAACTGCATAAGCACACTCCTGAGCAATGTTAAGAGGACGTGTGCATGAAGAATAACATGCTGCGTTTCCTTTCTTTTTTTTCATTTTTTTTTTTCCTCCGTGTCTGATAGCCATTCTGCTTCAGTGTTTATGTGATGTTTTCCATTGTTGTTTTATTACCACAAGTGCTCCACATTGCTGTTTAATTTAATGTCTTCCAACTTTTGTTTGGCTCCTCCTCGGCTCCGTACGGCATCTCTTCAAAAGCTTGAGAGCACAGCTCCCCTCTTGTGCGTGCATGCCCCTAGTGTACGCTCAATAAATAACTTTGATGATGTTTATGAAAACTAATGGGCTTTTATGAGCACACTGTATGCTATTTTGTGAGCTTCTCAAACGCCAGATCCTGTGTTAGCGAATGCCCCCAGTCTCCGGCTGCAGCGGGTTTATTGAAATTAAACTTGAAGCCGCTCTGGACATTACAGTTAACCTGTCTTTGTTGCAACGGCTGCGTCGTAAAACACACGTCTGTCACACATTCAGATGTCAGCTCGCATGACCCGTAATGTGAAGTTGGGGTCAGCGTGAGAGTGTTTATCCAACCTTACTGTTTGTGCCCTCGAAACAACCCTCTTCTTAAACATTATATACAGTATAGAGTATCACGGTCTGTACGGCTGCGTGAAGATATGAACTAATAGCTTCGTACGAAATATTTATTTATCCTCCGGTTGAAGGTAAAGTGGATACCGAGATACTCTCATGCGTTCCAGCTGAGTATTTTCATACTCGATTATGGATAATGAAAAGCATATTTAAGTATGATTCGCATTTGCAATGCTGTAACACAACACCATGCGTAAGCTGTGCATACACCATGTCTGGGTGAATAATACACGACGATGATCATAAAAATGAGCTAGAACTGTGCAAGCCGTGCTAAGGCCTCTGAGGTTTACCGAGAAGATGGACACTGATGAAATTATAAATGTATGTTTATCTGTGTGTGTTTGGACAGCTGTGGGACATTATTCGAAGACTATAAGGGCTCCGCTAGTGTGGGAGAGCACAGAAGCCAGTCCTGACTCGAGCTATGATTAGCTACGAATATAAGTCGGAGAGATTCAGGAATTTACAGAAAAGTGCACAACATTCCCAAAGAAATACAGTGACCTCCATAAGCATTTGCAACTTTTTGGAAAATTCAATCTATACAGTATATGTGTGACTCTGAGCTCTGAATTATGAGAATACTGTAGCATTTTATTTAAGAACAGTGCCTAAAAGCAGTGGAGGTGGTGCATGTTTCTGCAAAATAGTAGGTAGATACTGTAGGTGAGCTACGTACTGTACAGTATAAACACTTTAGGATGAATTATCATGCCAGGGAGGGGGTGATGTAACCCAGACCACAGTTACTGTTATGTCTTGAAGTTTTTTCTTACTTATACACCACACTCTTTTCCAGTGAATAGTTAAACTGATCAGCCATAACTTTAAAACCACCTACTATAGGTTTTGGGTTCCACTTCCAGGTTTTGGCACCCTCGGGGCATGACTCCACAAGACCTCTGGGGATATTCTGTGGTGTTAGGTGGATCCTTTGGGTTGCAGGGTGGGGCCTCTTGTATCAGACTTTTTTCTGGAACATCTCATGGATCCTAAATCGGATTGGGATCTGGGAAGTTTGGAGGTCTCTGGTCTTGGGCACTTTGCCTGCTGGGCCCTGGGTGTGGTAGGCTGTGCTGCACTAAGTGTTCTGTTGCCTTTCTATTGGGGCCATCATTTATTTTTTGGGTAATTTGTGCTGCACTAGTGTTTGTGTGTGGCTAGGTTACCTGGTGGTGGTAATGTTATGGCTGATCGATGTACATTTAATGTTGTGGAACGTTCGTAAGTTCCACTTGCATTTTAGCAGCTATAAGCGTTTATTCACACATTGCTTTTCTCTGTCATGTTATAACTATTGCAGCTTATTATCATATTACCGATAAACCTTGATGTTTGACCAATGTTCTGATACTGGGGACTGCTTTATCATCTGACATCACCTACAGAAAGCTTCATCACATCAATGGTCATATGCAAGTGTTGTACAGTATAACATTTATCAATAGCTGTATGCTATGTGACTTGTCCAACATACACATTTCGGTGAATGAGCTGTTACTATAGACATAACGGTTATGTTAATGAGTGGGTTGATATAAACCTGCCATTGGAATTATAGGGAGCACTACCAAGAATTCAGCAGTGCTGTGGTATAATATTTCAGAAAACCTGCTGGGGAGATAAGAACAGCACTGAGATTATTTTTGGAGATTAGTAAAAAGCTTCAATTCAATTAAACACCATGCAGTTAACGCTATTAAGTTTGTACATACATACATATATACATGCATACATACTGGCTTTTTGTCAATGCAGGAAGGTTTTTTAAATAAATGAGAAGGTTTAGTGCTATCACTCACTCTGAATTAATTCCACAAGTCACTGAAAGTCAAACAAAATCCTGCCCTTGTAGCCATTTTTATTCTAAAACGGGCCGAGCTGCAGATGTGAGGGCAGCACTGTTTGTTTGAGAGAAGTGGGATTTTAGAAGAGAGGCTGTTTGTGCAGCTGTTATGGTCAAAGGGTGGCAAAGGGGAAGAGTCACATAGGAAAGTGGGTGGGCTTTCAGAAAGCTACTTCTTCAAGCAGATTATCTCAAACTTTATAATAAAGTAACAGTCCTGAATGTTCACTCTCACTGTAATTTTTTTTTAAAAAGAATCAAATTTTCAAATCAAATTTTATTTGTCACATACACTGTCATACACAGTACGATATGCAGTGAAATGCTTATACAACCGCTCGTGACAAAAAAAAATGAAAGCTTTAGTTTAAGAAGATTTAGATAAGATAATAAAGATAAGATAAGAAATAAATATAAATAAAAAGAAATACTAGGATAAAAATATACTGTACAAATAAGGACATTCACAATATAGCAAAATATAGAAAATATAGATCAAAATAAAAATTTACTGTAAAATATAGAAATTTAATCAATTGATTTTATTATGTTATGTCTATCTCTGACAGAAAGTAGAAAACTAGCCCTGCTTTGCCATGAGTTCCAGTCAATCACAGGAACCAGACCAATCATGCCAAACAGTAAATGCTAGTAGATGGCCATTTCATGCTATGTGCATGTAACGTTTTCTGTCTATATACTACAGTATAATGTGGAAGTCTGGCATTTATAAAAGTATTTATTTTGACTATTTTTTCTTTCTTTTTTTTTAATCTTGCTAAACATGGGGATTTTAAAGAAAACTTATTGACACACTCTAGGATCATAATCTATATAAATAAAAGAAAGGTTATGTCTGTACATTGGTCAGAATAGAATAGGTCTCTCTTTCAATAATATCCTTTTGTTCCATACATTGTCTGTCTGCATGTGTAGTACAGTATCTCTGTCCAGTCAGATTTTGTCACAGCATCACGCAAAACTGGCTGGACAGAATTTAATGGAACTTTGCTAGTCCTTCGGTTTTTCTGACACTAGATCCT
>JAOVVA010000037.1:3393478-3412916 GCA_028565275.1 Leiocassis micropogon | reverse complement strand
TTGGGGGGGGGGGGGGGGGGGGGGGGGGGGGGGGGGGATATATAGCTACGTTGTAATGTCAGAGCCAACACCCCTCCCCGTACACTACAAAGAATTTACACATATTCTCTCACAGCGGTGATGGACAGAGTCATGACACGGCCCTGCCAACATTTCACCCAAAGAACTGCTGCTAAGTGGCGTTTAATATTGAAGCAGACGTTTGAAGGAACCTCTTATTAACAACTTTGGATTTCCTGAATAGAAAAAGAGTTCAAGATGAAACTCTCTCTAAAAATATTTATTTATTTATTTATTTATTTATTTGGAATATTCGAAAAATATAATTTTATTGTGCAGTAATGTATATGTGACAAAAAATGGCTTGACCTAATTAATTTATTTAGTGAAGAAGACCACACACAACAGGAGACCCATGGATTTTACACTATTGCATTATGAACTAATATCTATCTGTTTATGTATTTGTTTTTTGTTTGTTTTGATGATTTTGAACTATGTTGTTGATTAGAAGTGATAAACTTGGTGAAATGTGATTAAAATATTTGAATTAATTAGCTATTATTATTATATTCTATTTACTATATGTATTATCTTGTCATTTATCTGAACACACAGTCTTATAGTTTTACTGATATCAGAACAAACAAATCTCACAAACACCACGAATTAAACCCAACTAACTAACAAAGGAAAGTCGCAAATAAGATGGGGGAAAAAAACAGAAAAAAACACAAGGAAACACTTTTATTTATTTATTTATTTGTTTGTTTGTTTGTTTGTTTGTTTATTTTCTTTTTTATTTATTAAATTAATAAATAACTGGCTTAAGGAAAGTACAAATAACATGAAAAAATTAAAAGGAAATTGACCATCCAAGGAAAAAAAATTATAACAGAAAAATAAATGGAAAAAAAAATCTACAGATGAGTCTAGAAACAACTTCTAAAGAAATGTAAAATGAAGCAAACAAACAAACAGGCAACCAATGATAAAAAATAAGAAAGTAAGAAAGAAATATAGAAAAAAAACTTTTAAAAATGAAAATAAGGCATGAAAGTAAGGAAAAACAACCACATGAAAGAAATGTATAAATAATGAAAAACATGAGGGAAAAGGGGGAAATGGAAAAAAAAATACCAAGCAAGAAACACAAAAAGAAAGAAAGAAAGAAAGAAAGGTAAAAAAAATTAGTACAAAAATACAAAACATTAATAAAAAAGAAATTGAGAAACACATGAACAGACACAGAGCAACAAAAAAACAACCAATTAAATAGAAAGAAAGAAAGAACAGGAATGAAAAAAAAAGAAAAGAAATACAAATAAGGCATGAAAATGAGGAAAAGCAACCATGCCAAAAAAAAAAAGCATAAATAATGTAAAGATGATGAAAAAAACAATGAAAAAGCAACAAAGACAAAAATTTCCAACAACCAATGTTAGAAAGAAAGAAAGAAAGTCTTCTTTTTCTTGTTGGTGTGACCTGATGAACAGCATGTAATCTGCAGTGCAGTGATTCACACGGAGTCATTGAGGTGCCCGGACATGTCAGTGTTAAAACCCATAAACACACAAGGTTTCAGCTTTGTACTTTTACATAACTCCATGCCAAACACTGTGTGTGTGTGTGTGTGTGTGTGTGTGTGTGTGTGTGTGTACAGGTCCCCTCTGGTTTTAATGCAGCGTTGCTGGTCGGTGGAGGACGCAGGCTAAAGCTCGCTCAGCACACATGAAGCCCATTTACGTTCATCCTGGCATCTGTTCTCACTAATCCCCTCCAGACCTAACAATATGTTCTCCAATAAGATTATGATTGCTCAATAAGCCTTATCTATGTAATTCAGAAAACATATATGGCTTTAAATGAGCTGGTTAGATTAGAGCCGTTTGGAGCTAATCTGGAGGCAGACTGGAGTCAGTCTGCACTGGTGGGGGGAGGAGGTGGTTTTTTTTTATTTATTTTAATCTGGTAGAAATAATCCTGCGATTCTCATGCAATCTGTTTAGTTTTATTAAAAGCCGAGTGTGTGAGTTGATTTAACGTCATACTAATCCTCCAGTCGCTGTCCCGCTGAGGCGCGAGATGCCCTGGGATTTTGAGATGTGTGCTCTTATTAATGACATCAGCACTCGGATTGATTAAATAGGCAGATTATGATGACGTGAGCATGAGCAGATTACTGTACTGACTGCGGCTGCTTTAATAAAGGTGGAATCGCAGTGGCGTTAAGCACACTATTTACAGCTTATCATAAGATTTAGTTCAGTTGAGGTTTAATAGATAATTGAATACTTGTGTTTTTTATTCGTTTGGATGTGGATTAACGATGGTGGCTGGATGTTTATTGAAACCATGTCTGAAGCTCTAAGAACAACTTTTGTTAATGGAATCACAGTTCTAACAAAACTTGATGTTAAACAATGAATGATACCTGAGAACGATAACTGAAAATGATACCTGCGAACAGGCTCATGAACATTATACAGAACAGACTGGGACCATTTTTTTTGCCTTCTTCAGGTGGCTGCAGAAGAGAGGGGGGTTTAAGGTTCTGCAAAGAAACCTGTCAAAAAGAGACAAGGATGATAAGACTATCCAAGAACCCCCTGAGGAACATTTTTGAGAGAAGGAAAGACAGACAGACAGGCAAGCAACCAAAAACTAAACTTGTATAACTTAGTAACTTTATATAAATAAAAATCCATCAAAAGAAAGAAATAAACTTACAAATACAAGGAAAAGAAGTACAGTACAGTAGATAGATAGATATTTGCTATAGATATATAAAAACAGCAAATTACAACAAAACAAAAGCAAAACGAAATAATTAATAACAATCTAACAGAAGAAACATACAAATACAAGTAATGATGGGCAGATGGATAGATAGACAGAATAATCTAACTTAAAAACAAAACTAAGTAGCTTAAAAATTTAAGAAAGAAAGAAAAAAAGAGTAAAAGAAAAAGTAATTTACAAATAATAAAAAACAAAGAAAGTGACTTTAAGTAAGTAGTGAAGTTACAAATAAAAAAGAAAGAAAGAAGTAAACAAATAAACAAAATAAACAAGAAAAGTATCAAAAGGAAACAAGAAAGCAAAAGTATTTTTAGAAATGTAAGAAAAAAGAAACAAACAATAAAGGAAGTAAGAAATGTAAAAGAACAAAAGCAAGCAAGAAATAAACAAAGGTATTCAAGAAATAAACAAATAAAAAAAGAAAGAAAGAAAGAAAGAAAGAGAAAATATGAGCCACCAAAAATGGAGAAATAAAGCTGGTTAAAATAGTTTAAAGAAAAGGATGCATCGGCATGTGTGTTGTGTTCTCATGTTAACTGGTTTATGTGTGTGTGTGTGTGTGTGTGTGTGTGTGTGTGTGCAGTCTGAAAGATAATTTGCCTGTCATTCTGTAAACACTAATCCCGGTTATCATCCCCAGTTATTTTTATTCGATTTATGTAAGTAAGTAGCTTGTGTTCCTGGAAGATCTCCTCATGACCAATACTATTAGGTGCTATGAGTTTATCCTGCATAAATCGCTTAATGCATAAGTCTCAGTAAGAGGCTCAGAGAGAGCGGGCCTGGCCTGAACACACACACACACACACACACACACACACACTTCATATCTGATCAAGCATGAGAACTCACAATCACATCTCAGAGCAGCCATGATGATGACTTGTTACTAAACACACTCAGTCAATCTGACTCTGTCTCTGTTTTCAAGCTGAGAGTGTGTAATGCAGGGATTGTACACTCCCTGCACAGTTGTCTGTGTGTGTATGAGTGTGTGTGTTCGGGGGGTGCGCTTTGCTGTGCTACACCACTTCATTTAAGCAGGCAAACCACAATATACTGGACGCAGTTCCACACAGAGGGGAAAAGGAGGTAGCAGGGGCAGAGGGGAAGTGTTTCCCTGTTTGGTTTTAGCCATGTGTGTGCGTCTGTAACTGCACACACACACACACACACACACTCGTGCTTGCACTTTCAATTAATCTGCACTTAGCAAACTACACAGCACCTGGGAATGGCATCCAAAATGCAGTGTGTCTCGTGAAACTAAAATTCCGCCTTTTTCATGTTCGGCCGTTACACTTGATCAGATGTGGGTGGTTACGCGTTTACATTTGGACTTTTCCATCATATCTGGGCATGCTCTTTCTGCTACATGATTTCTCATCCTTTCTAATTTCACTGTGTGTCCTATTTCTTTCTTTCTTTCTTTCGATCAGGATCTTCATCGTGCATCATGTGGCTCTCCACGTCTCCTGTCTCCACAGTGAAAAGCTAAAAACAGGCAGAGGACATTAGTGGCAAAGTTTGTTAACGTTTCATCTTTTTACTATTTCTCGATCAAGTTAACTTACTGGACACTCATGCTTATATGTGTTAATGTTCTAGCTGATGCACCCATAAGATTTTATAGCAATTTTATATCTCAAACTCCCTTTATTTCACCCATCCTCTGAACAAACTGTTTATTAATACTATAACTTATAATGACTTTATAACTAGCTGTTTATCAAATCTTTACTTAATTACATCAATTACGTAGCAAAATAGTTTCCAAAGTCTCAGCACAAATGAACACTTTTCATTCACTTGCTATTTGGTCCACTTTGGTTTTCTCAATGCATGTAATTAAACTAAAAACAAAGCAACGCTGGTTAGGGCGTGTGTACGACTGACACTGTCCTCCTCAAACTCTTTTATCAGTTTATCAGTAATGAATTGATGGGAAAATTTAAAAAGTAATAAAGTGTGTGTAAAAATAATAACCAAAAAAAGTACCCAAACACAGAAAAAATGAAGTCGATTTTGATAAAAAAAAACCAAAAAAAAAACCCGATAATAATAATAACAAATGCACAGACTATTTGATTCACTTGTTGCAGGTGAGTTGATTCAGAAGTGAATTAGTTTCTCACTGCAATTTTACTGCGCTAGAATTCATTTGTCTGTTCCCACTTTCCTAATGTTTGATAAGTTTATAAGTAAATGAATTAATAAATAAATAAATAAAAAATATATATTTTTGAATATTTTTAATATTTATTTGTTTTTGTGTTGTTTTTTTTTAGTATTCTTACTGTTTATTTTTATTTTTTCATATTTAACCCGCACTTGAGTTCCCCAGTTTCGGTCTTGTTTCACCCTCTCGCTCAGATTCTCTCAGAGCCATGCTAATAGTACAAGAAAACTCCACGGTTCCATTCAAATGGACTGAACACCTCATGTATAAAAATCAGCTTCAGAAACTAAAGAAGCTGCTTGTTCTTGTCTACAGGCTCGAGTCTTAGAAATTCATGATCTTACAAACGTGAAGCAACTTCTTCAGAACAGAACTCATCTTTCATGTCTTGCATTCTTTATTTATTTATTTGTTTGTTTGTTTGTTTGTTTGTTTGTATTGACTCTTTCAGGTCCTAAAACAACAGGGTAACATGTCCTTTTATTGACTTAATATTTAATTTTATCTTTTCATTGTATCTTGTAAAAAATATCGGATTATTTAGATTTAATATCTCATTGTTTTGATTTGATATCTTATGCTTTTAACTTAGAAACTGATTACAAGATATAATCTCATTATTTCTGTTTAATATTTAATTATTTTTTAACAATTGTATCTCAGTATTATAACTTAATACCTAGTATTAAAACTGTTAATTTGATGTTAATAATTTGAGCTTAATACAATTATTTTGAATTAAAAAAGTCATAATTCCGGTTTATTTTATTGTTTTGATTAAATGTTTCATTATTTCAACTCATTTTAAACCTTTAAGTTGCTTAATAAAGTTCTTGAAAACTCTGTTGTTATAAAAAATATATATATTATTTTATGCTGCAAATCATAATCAGTTATACTGGCACTTGTAAGGTACAAACTGTGATTCTTTGCCCAATTAAGGGTTAAGATATTCTTTCAATATTTAATTGTAATATCTTATGTATCAATAAAATAGCAAATTTCATGATGTGGTTTCACACTTTTGCTATAATTCCATAATTACTACAACTTATTTGAAGATTTTCCCAATAAACTGTCAAGATACTGTATCTTGTCATTTAAATGTTCTCCTTATTTCAAAATTTTATTTTGTTATAAATATTTTCTTACTTGAGTTATTGTATCAATATTTAACATTACTACCTCACTATTATTCACTGAATATAATAGTGTATTATAAAAAAATGTGTAAGATAAAGTTATCATCCACTTACCTTGTTATTCTGACCTAAAAACATGTTGAGATGTTCGTTTGAAATGATGACACGAAACACATCAAGCTAATGACATCACACTTAAATTCAATGTTACGTTTTGCAGGTCGGGGCTTTCTGCACTGTTCTACTAGTTATTCGAATTCATATTTTTAATGAGCATCTTCTTGATGTAAGTAACATTATGTTTTACCTGATTCAGGTTTTTCATCTACCTCTGCTTTTTCAAGTATACATTTGCATTTATTTTCTTTCCTTCTCTCTCTCGGCCTGCGTTAAATTCCCACGACTGTTCGCTTGTCTGGAGGAATGCACTTTCACTAGCTGCTACTGATCCGTCTGACGGGCCATAACCAGTAATAACACAGATTGTATATTATTTCAGAAATGACTCGGGAGTGAACTTCAGAAACGGCTTGGAAAAAAATGAAATCGAATGCGTCATATTAAAGCCCTGCATAACTCTGAACATCTTTAATAGCTCATGTGGCTTCTTCTAAATGCTGCTTTGCGCTTCGGTCGAGTGGAAAGACAGTCAAACTCCCTTTTTCTTCTTCTTCGTCCTTTTTTTTTTTTAAGTCTTTGATGCCCAAGCGTAAACTGTAATGCCAGACACCACCCTGCCCTGACACTTATGTGTGTTGGAACATGCCGAGGCATACAGTATGGCATGGGCTTTTTTTCCCCACAAAATATTAAATGAAAAAATGTAATAGCTTTTGAACTTTTGTGCACACTGTGTGGGAAGAGTAGAAACACTATCATGTGTCTAACGGTCGTGGTCAGTGCTTCCACTGACATCAAAGTGCTACATCTAAATTCTGTCTAACTCTCACCTTACCCTCAGTAGCTAAAAGAAAAAGTATGTGCACTCTGTTTATATTAATCTACAATAAATGAACAAAAGTATTTGCTCTCCCTTAAATATTGTCTTCATTTATTGTATATGAAAAACAAATGTTTGTTTTCTGTCAGCTGATATTTCCCTTCACTGTAAATGCATATTTCATGTATATAAAACAGCAAAACAATGTACCATAATTATTTAAGATAAGAAGTCATTTGTAATACAAACACATTTTTAAGAATTAAACAATGAAGACTGTCATAATAATAATAATAAGAAGAAGAAGAAGAAGAAGAATAAGACATATAGTTTTTTATTTAAAAGTATCTTTATTATTCTTTAGGAAATGTTAACATGATCTATTACACAGTATGAAGTGTTCATAACACTTTATACTGTATCATTAAAAAACAACCCCAGTAAGTGTAGTTATGAGACTATTATTGTTATTATTATTATTTTATTTATTCATATTTTTTATATTTATTTTCGTACACTTTCAGTAATTTTTTTTTTTACTTTAGATTCAGAAATGTGACATTTTATCAAATCACTTCTGTGTGAATACGGCTAAATATAATAGCCTAACCTACCTGGGGATTATTTATTTTTATTTTGCTTTATGATAAATGATGCATATACAGTATGATGTTATATAAAAACAGCTTAATGCAATCTGATCACACTTTATGACTGCAGAGTCATGAAACATCTTTTATCCTAACCCTAACCCTAACCCTAATAAACTTTAATGTATAGTTAACTCTAACCTTAATGTTACTACACAATCGCATTAAAGTTTACAACACAATATGCCTTATGAATGCCTTATAACATGCAATGCGTGTATGTTATAGTGTGTGTGTGTGTGTGTATAGATATATACACACAGACATTTTTAATGGCATTTTTTTATTATTTGTTATTAACGTATACATTTATTTCTTTTTATATGCACTCGACCTAGAAAGAGAAATATTTTAATCAGAGCTAAAAACCTTATTTTGCTAAAGGAAATGCACATGCAATCTTGTGTAGTGATACAAATTCAGTAAAATGTAAATTATTTCATACACACCGCGTCCCCTCGAACCTTCTGCAAGTTGTGAGTTTATCAGTGTTTAATAAAGTCTTTAATAAAGCAATCTGTTTCTCTGTTGTTTGTTTTATTATTGTCTCACTGATAAAGTTGTGCTCTGTCAGTCGATTTGTCATAAACCATGCTGCAGATAAGTGTGTGTGTGTGTGTGTGTGTGTGTGTGTGTGTGTGTGTGTGTGTGTGTGTGAGTGTGTGTGTGTGCGCACCTACATCTCCTCATGAGACTCATCTATCGTCCCACACACTCACACACACACACACACACACACACACACACACACACACACACGCACACACACACACACACACACACAGAGTAACCAGGCGACACAGGAAGAGATGTGCTGCCATTAATCTGCAGTGACTCGGGGAAATTGCATCTTTGTAATGAGTATTAGGTGGTGCATCTACATGAATTAAAGCTAAATGAGCGTCTGATTGATCACCGGCGTCTAAATGACGCCGAGCCTCGTGTCATTACGCTTTAAATGTGACCGTCATATTGGCTGATTACAACCTGCAGCTACTCAGAGAAATTCCAGCCTGAAGAACGACAGAAACACGAGTGTGACACCTGAGAGGAGCTTCAAGTCTCTCCCTCTCTATTAGTCTAACTCACACTATAGGTGCAAATATATTTGCTTCCTGTGCATGAACAAAAATATCTACGTACTGTATACTACTTTCTATGAAATATTGGTTGTATTCATTTTAATGGTGCAAAAGTATTTGCTCCCTGGTTTACTCATATTAGATACTTATTTATTATTTTTATATACAGTAAATGAGTTTTTCCAAATACAGTACATACTTTTATGTATGTTTGAAGTGCAAACATACTGTATTAGCTCCTCATTTTCAAATATATTATTTAGGTGATAAAACAAAAGTATTTGCACCCCATCAGCCATTAGTTTTGTTCACACTACTTGTGTAAAAAATTATTTGGTTCCTGTCAACTATTAACTTAATTCTTCTTAAATTATTATTATTATTATTATTATTATTATTATTATTATTTATTTAAAAAAAGCTAATTATTTGCTCCTTCAGGAATTAGTTTTATGTATGCTAACTTTGAAATGAATAAATAAATGAATAAATGAATAAATAAATACATTTGCTTGTTGCCTTTAGGTTTCATTCACTGCAAATAGTTGTTAATTATTTTATTTATAGTGACTAAACAAAAGTATTGGCTCCCTGTCGACTATGTTTATGCTTGCCCGTTGCCAGTGTTTTTCATTTACGGCAAATGGACAAATCTATTTGCTCCTTCTTTACTGTTTTTTATTTAGTATGACCGATAAAAAGCAATTACTTGCTGTTAACTATTTGTTTTCTTCATGTTTAATGTACAAAAGTATTTACTAGGCATCTGCAATCTATTATTATCATTCACTGCAAACAAATAAAACTATTGTCCATTTATTTTTTGTTATTTACTATGAATGAGCAAAAAAAAAAAAAAAAAAAACAGCTTTCCCTACCAACTATTACTTTTACTTTCAAAAGTACAAAAGCATTTTTTTTATTACATTGAATGAGCAAAAATGTTTTCCTGACTGTTGAGCAAAAGTTTGGACTTCCTGTCAGCTTTAGTGGCTCCTTGTGAGCTGAGCAAAATGATCTACATCTGTTACTTTCATTTACGGTAAAAGTTACTTCTTGTGCGCTTTATTTTTACAGTATTTAATCAATTTAGCCAAAGTGAAACAAAATTCTTTGCTTCTTTTGAATTTCTTATTTAACTAACTATAAAAAAGTAAAAATATTAGCTCAACTTAATTATAAATAAATGGCTTAAAAAATCTCATCTTCAAAATGCAGTTTGGTTGCTGTACTGTAATTTACTAATCGACAATTTTTAATGGCATGAAAGCACACACTGTTGTACTATTGCATATTGTATAACATAGTATAACACTTTAAATGTACCTGTTAGTTAAGCTACAGGTGAAGCAGAATTAGTAGTAACCGATGTCTTAAAATTTCCACATGTAAACAAAACAAAACAAAAACAGTCCCTTCGTAATTACTTACATATACTGCTTCCAAATTGGAACGCTGTCCTACAAAGTGACTCCATTTCATTCTTAGACCTTCCACTCTCCCCATATAATTCTGTCTTTTTTTATTTATTATTATTTAACCTTGAAATCTTCTTGAAACAAGTAAACCATTTCCAACAAATACAAACAAATTGCTTGCTTGAACAGAATCAAAACAGGACTTCCTGGTCTTGCTGGTCGGCACGATGCCAACTTGAGCCTGGTACAGTTCTTCTCTCTGAGCTCGCTGGCTCGGTGTCAGCCCTGGGAGAAAGAGAGAGAGAGAGAGAGAGGATGTGTTTGAAGTCTGAGCCAAATTCTTTCAGGCATTTACATGATCTGAAATATATATTTACAGAATCTGTCTTTCTCTATCATGCACACACTGAAATCATCAGTTTAATCTTAAGTGTTGTGTTGTTTACAGTACATCTGTAAAGCCTTTACACTGCTGCATGATGTCCTCTAGACTAGCAGGCATGTTACATATTCTATCCGTACATGTTTTACAGAAGATACAAATGGACTTGCGTGAGCAGGACTTGTTCAAACCTTGAGGGGGACGTTCCTTTTACCACGCTGCCACAGATGGCCATGGTGCAACAGTCCCCTCAAGCACCCATGCGATGCCAATGACAGCACAATTATGCTCAAACTTTTGTAAAAAGTAGCTTCGTTTTTTTTTCGACAGCAAGCCTTTGTTCAGGTAAGATCATGATAATACGAGTCAGACACTGTAATTTGGTTAAAAGACCGTTAGGACACGGCTTGATAGGGGGAAAGACCTTATTTAGTGCGAGACCCGGGGTCGCAAGGCACGCCGGAGATTTTTCATCATGTTTTGAGACATATTTACAGTACCTGGACACATTAATGTTGCACTGTAAGCATGGAAACCTTCATTAGTCTGCCACACTCCCCGTCGGGCCAATTATTCTAAAAACCCTCATTAGCCAGCCGTCAGGAAGCAAACATCTCGAACTCTTCCTCTTTCTCCACCTTCATCCTCTTCTGTTACTTCTGGGAGGATCTTAAATCGTCTGTCAATTCCTGAGAGATCTTTTGTTTTTTTTCCCTATATATTCTGTTTCTCTGATCTCTTTAATTCTTCGGTCATGGAATTTTACTTCAAGCAATAAGACTCATTTTGTTGAAACTTAAAGGCATTCTGAGATCACATGATCATTTGTGGATGCCATGGATGTTGGATATTTTTGGAAGCAACGCGTGCCATCACAAGCTGAATTAAGCAAATCATATATATTAAAAAAAAACAACAACAACAACAACATAAAACTACAGAAAAACAACTTGGAATATTAGTCATGAAGATTTTGGATGCTGGGAATTAAGAGACTTAAACGTGAGATATGATAGGAAAGTAGACTTTAATATGGTGGTGGAACATACATGAAAAACCAAGTGGGGTGGGAATATATATGAGCAATAAGATATGATAAAATTCATAACAATGAACATGTGGTTATAGTTATAGTATAAGTGTCAGGGTCAGAACAATAACAGTAGTAATTAATTCATTCATTTATTCATTTATTATACTGCTTATCCTATATACAGGGTCTCAGGAAGCCACTCAGTGCAGAAGGCGGGGTACACCCTGGAAGGGGTGCCAGTCCATCTCAGGGCAC
Organism: Leiocassis micropogon; assembly: GCA_028565275.1. NCBI lineage: Eukaryota > Metazoa > Chordata > Actinopteri > Siluriformes > Bagridae > Leiocassis > Leiocassis micropogon. Next base: position 3,401,033 of record JAOVVA010000037.1, on the reverse strand, counting down.
AAGCACACACCCACTCACCATGAACAATTTGGACGTGGCACGTTAGCCTAGTCATGTTAGCATGTCTTTGGACTGTGGGAGGAGTACCAAGTATGAAGAGAAAATGCACACAGACCCAAGGTAGGAATCGAACCCTCGACCCTGGATGTGTGAGGCCCCTGTGCCGCCTAATATTAATAGTGCTTGTTCCAATTTATTATTGTATTAGTCCTAATGGTCCTTGTTATACTGTAAGAGAGAAAGAAGAGTGAAAGAAGTGCTTATTCCGACAAAAAAATACAATGATAATAATAATTCATGTGTACACAAGTGAAACATCTGTATGTTTTTATCAGTCAGAATTGTCCAATAAAGGCGACTGAGTGCAATATGCCCAGTCTGCTATTAAAAGAAAGCTTTTAATGAGGCTGCAGAAATCTTGCTGTGTGCGTTGAAAGGAGCTGAGCCACTTGGCGTATTAAAAACAAGGGGATAAATAAGAACACTAATCAGGTCGGAGGCCTTCGCTTGCTCTCTGCAGCAATTTGCTTATCGTTAAATTATTCAGAACATCATCGTTTTTTTTTTTTCTTTTTTATGTCGATGAGTAGGCACGACAAAGCCTTGGCCAGCCTAATCGTTTCCTATCGTCTGCCATTTTATGACTGACATAGCAATAAGCAGATTGTCCTGATATTTATGCCATCTGTGGTTTGTAGAGATAATTAAAGTATATAAATTAATCAAGTGCAATTAATTAGACCGTTTATGTTGGCGGCGGTGCATCGCCTCGCATGTATAATTTATATTTATTGATTTGTTTGCTTTCATTAGCCTATGAGAACAGGGGAGATGCATTAGCGGAGAGAGGAGAAATGCAGCATTAGCATCGCAGGCCGTGGCCTGTGTGTTTGTGTGTTTGCGTGTGTAGAAGTGTATATGTGTGTGTGAGAGAGAGAGAGAGAGAGAGAGAGAGAGAGAGAGAGAGAGAGAGTGTGGGTGGGTGGGTGGATGGTCAGTAATTGATAGATCAGCGAGGGCTCTGTGCTGAGGCGACGTTGTGTTAACTGTCATAAGTGTCCAGGATCAATGTGAGAGGTTTCGCTCCGGATCTTCCCTGCGGTGATGGATAGCTGATTATGAAAGCACATCCCGGCCAACGCTGATATACTGAACCTGCTGTCAAGCCCACCTTCATCCCACGACAGGTTGCTCACACAGCAAATAAATTGTGAGAAAGAGTGATAAGAGTTAATAAGAAAAGTTACCGTAAATGGATATAAAACAAGTCTGTCATGTTTTATCACCATTATTCTTTCTATCTTTAGGTTAGAACTGGAGAATTTATTATAAAGTGAATGAGCTCATAATTGTTAAAGGAAAAAAAAAATCCATTCTATAGCTTAAGATTTAAACCATTGTTTTTAGATCTATGAATCACGCAAATGTCATGCGACATGTCAGAGATTATTGTATACCGACTTCTCAAAATTGTCTTGCTTATTATCTGATATCTTGAACTTGTTGCATCAAGTACCCTGAGCTCTGAGGCAGCGAGTCGTGCACCCAGGAGCCGTTGCTATGGAGCTCATGGGTAAGACAGATGACCCGGGAGCGAGCCTCATTTTCCTAATTGTTCAGGTGGAATCTGTGCTTTCTTCCCTCTCAGCTATTGATTGTGTGGTTATTGATAAGGGATTACTGAGCAGCATTCTACTCAAGACCTTCTCTACCTAAAATGCACATCGACCTTCTGACCTCCTCTACATCACACAAATTTGACTGTCCTACTCAATATCCCCAGAACGTTTATTTTCTCATAAATACTGGTGTATTCTGGGTATTTGTCTAGGTAAAAGGATGTGAAAGAAATGAACAAGACAAAGGAAAATTGAAAAGCAAAAAAAAATCTCACACTGTAAATCAGTGACTGTATACCATATGGTTGTTTAAATGTTAACATGTTTCGTCAGACTGGCAATGTTTCCGTCTGGTTTCTTGATGAAAACACATGTTTTCTGTGTATATTTATAGTTATATTGATAACTAACCCATTTTGACTTTACCCCCTTAACTTTACAGTAATCTTTAAAAGATCCAGATTTACAGGTATATCCCATTATACGCCTCATCGTGTTAATATCTACATGTTTATTCACTTAAAAGTAAGTAACGGTATAAGTCAGGGTAGTTACACAACAATGTTTAGTAAAAAACTAAAACAACTAAAAAAAGGCAGGTTTTGAAAGTTAAAAGGAGTTAAAAGAAAAAAAAATCTTTTAGCATTTAGAGGAGAGATTTAATGCTTAACAATAATGATCTGTTCAATAATAATAATAATAATAATAATAATAATAATAAATATTATTATTATTATAATAGAATTGAATTGATCAGAAACTTGAAAATTCAACACAAAAGAAATTATTTTAATTTTAATAAAATTATTACAAAATGAAATTATTTCATGTTTTTTTTTTTTTTTTTTACTGAAAATATCATGTTCTCATTAACTATACTTGTATTATAATAGGTTAATGATATTCCTTAACAAGCCGAAAAGTTATTACAATATTTAGTAAAAATGATGAGTGAAAATTTGGTAGAAATAGTTAAAATTCTTTTCAGTTCCATTTCATTAATAAAACACTTTTAACAATGTCACAAAGCAGCTTTACTCAAATAAAACTTCTGTATATTAATTTTTAAAAAACATTAAAAAAAAAAATAAAAAAAACTTTAATCCCTAATCATCACTTATGAGAGGCGACAGTGGTGAGGAAATTCTCCCTGAGATGACATGAGGAAGAAATGTTGAGACAGACCAGACTCAAAAGGAAACCCATCCTCTTTTGGGTGATACCAGATAGCGTGACCATAAATAAACCCCTTATATAGCTGTGCATCAAAAGTGCAATTGTATAAGAGGAAGTTGTGTTTTAGTTAACATAAAGTCCATTGTTGGAGCTGAGATTACTAACTATTCACCGAAGAAGACTTTTTGTGACAGTTTCAGTGTTAAAATAATTGTAGAAAAGGTTTAAACACGAGGAAACATGACAAATTTACAGGAAACATCTAGTGTGATAATGATGATACTGTAGATGCTGTTAGACAAATACTAACATTATAGTGAAATCTGGGTTATTGTTCCTATTAAGTTAACATTAAAAATATTAATTAATGTTATTTAGAAATGTTAGGTATATTGCAACAGATTTAACATTCTGGTGCGGGAAAAAAAAGTTTCTTTAATCATAACTTCAGTAAACACATTCCCTTAAATTCAAAGTCATGCCTAAATGCATGGGAAAGTCTTAATGTGCTTTCCACAATTATAGCGAAAACTCTCAAATTCTTCAGGTCAAATGAAAGGTTTTCCTAAACTCTTCTGTCTCTCTCTCACCCTGGTTCAACTATAACCCCCACCACCCCACCACCCCACCCCTGCTATTTATAACTATTGACTGTGATAAGCTGAAAGTGTGAATGATGGTTATTGGCCGGTGCTGAATAATGCAGGCGCATATCTGTTTGCCCACCAGTAAGAGAAACCTTTTAACCTTCTTTCTCTCTGGGGGGCCGACCCTTATACACACGTATATATACACACACTTCCAATACCACACACACACACACACACACACACACACACACACACACATGGTTTGAAACTTACCCTCAGAACAGCTGGAGCGTTTCAGGGTGGTGGTCTTGCGTCTGTCCCATATCATCATGTCTCATGTCTGTGTGTGTGTGTGTGTGTGTGAGGGGAGACTGCCATATTGACAGTACAGGCTGCCTGGTTACTTTAAATCCTTTGCGGGTTATCTGATATCCCCACAATGGGGCTCTGGGGAGCAACATGGCTTCCAGTTTTTTAGCTGAATCCTGCTGGGGGGTCAAATCTATCTGGCTATTTATGAGCAAGAAATGTGACACTGCTTCTTTAATGCTGTCATCTCCTCCGATTTAGTCACACTAGTCTTTGGTGTGGCTGTGTGTTCATCGGTGTGTGTGTGTGTGTGTGTGTGTGTGTGCGTGTGTGTGCATGCATTCCCGTACGTATGTGTATGCACGGCAGAGAGAGAGGAGAAAAAAAAAAAAAGACTGTGAGATATTTTACGACCATTGCAGCAAATTGTTTTTTCCCCGTCTCGCCCCTTGTAAACAAAGATGGGTTAATACGTTCTTTTGATGACAGCTTTATAGAAAGCTTTTAGTCCTTGAGTATGTATCATATTTACTGTAAGTATACTTCAACTACAAAGACATGTCACGGCAGTCGTTAATCAACGCAGGCCCCGTTGGCTCTGTGCAGAAAATGTATTCAAATAAAGTGCGTAAAATATGATCGTTATCTCCGCGAGACGCGAACCTGTGACGTTGCGTTTGGGCTATGAGCTCCGTGTCTATTCAAAGTGATGCAATGCCATTACTCAACCAGAACACGGCCTGTTTACAACATGACAACAGGAGCCGGAGTTTCTCATTCCTGTTTAATTGAAAGCAGGTCTTCCTCTGGAGGTGAACAAGGCCTTTATTTCAACATATGAATGCACACATTTTTCCCTTCGAGTTAGGACAGTTTTGTCTCTCTTCATGAACAAGTGATGTTAAAAAAACTTTTTTTTTTTAAAAGTAAGTTACATTTTGGGATTTTGTTCCATAACTGAAAGGTGTTTATCAGATGTCATGTGCAGATAAAGCTTGAAAACAGGAAGTGCTGTGGATTCCACCTCTCGAGGATTGTTAAAGGGAAAATGATACAATGACTCATTAAGTAATCAGACCAGAAACTGGCCACACTTTTTCTCAGGGTTTAAATGGGATTTAGAAGATGGTCTTGTTTGTCAGTGGAGGAAGGTGATTAACATGTCAGACTGCTGACCAGAAGATCCCTGGTTTGAACCCCAGCACCGCTGAGCTGACCTTGAGAAAGTTGCTTCTGCTCAGATACAATTGGGCATCAAACTCATAACCTGTAAAAACTGAAATGATGTGAATCTCTTGTGTGTGGATGTTTTTTTCTCTCACTCACTCATCATCTATACTGCTTTATCTGGGGGCCTGAAGCCCATCCCAGGAGACTTAGGGCACAAGGCGGGGTACACCCTGGACATCGCTGGACACCCTCACACGCTGATTCACACACTATGGGCACAATTGGAAAATGCCAATCAGCCTAATCTGCATGTCTCTGGACACAGGCTTACCCGGAGGAAACCCACCAAGCACCGGAGAACATGCAAACACTATGCACGCAGACCAGAAGTGGGTATCGAACCTAGAACCTGGAGGTGCAAGTTGAAAAAAGTGAGAAAAAAGGGGCTGGAGTTGAAATGGTTGTTTATAGCATTCAACACAGCTTTAATATGAGGGAGAACAGGAATTCACTTGTCTCATAAAGAGGTTCCACAATGTTTAATATTTTAGTAATGGCTAAAATATTTGAGATCTTGTTTTATAATTAAATGACCAATAAATAACTGTGGTATAAAATGAATGCTGATATAAGAAAATATTCAACTTGCAGTAAGTGGTAGTAACAGGAACCTTGTGTTGGGCTGCAACACACCACCTGTCACCACCACCTGACTATTTTTCTATAGCAGCATATGTTCGATGTCAATCCCTGTTGGGAATTAGAAGATAAGTATTCACATGTGCCAGCATGTTTCCTTGGGTGCTTATATTTATGGTACCTTTAACTTTATAATGTTGCTGTTGTTGTTAGTCAACTTGCACAAGTTTTAAGCCAAATGCCCATCCTGACACAACCCTCACATTTTATTCGGGCTTGGGACAGACACTCGATCCAGTGGCTGGAGTTTGGGTATTGGGTGGGCATTGAAACTACCACTGAGCCACCAATGTCCAACTTTTAATGCCAACAAAATAAAAATTATTATTTATTATTATTTCTGCCCTGCAGGTTTACTGTAGCAGTTTGAGAATGAGTATCCAGTGACAGACATAACTTTTATCTCTTTGATTTCCACCTTGGGTCTGTGTGTATGGAGTTTGCATGTTCTCCCTGTGCTTGGTGGGTTTCCTCCAGGTTCTCCAGGTTTCCTCTCACAGTCCAAAGACATGAATATTAGGCTTACTGGCGTTTCCAATTGAAATGAGTGTGCAAATGAGCGTGTGAGTGCGTGTATGTGTGTGTCCTGTGATGGATTGGAACCCCATCCAGGGTGTACCCCGCTTGTGCCCTAAGTCTCCTGTGATAGGCTCCAGGCCCCCCACGACCCTGTATACAGGATAAAGTAGTATAGACGATGAGTGAGTGATTGAGATCGTCGAAGTACAAAAGGAATAAAAGTGGCTGTTTGTTATGGTAGACTTGTGGACATGCTGTTAAAGAAAGATAATTATTTTCCAAAATAGTTGCACTAACATCTCAGCATAAACTGCTTTTTTCCTAATATGTCAAACACTTGGCATACAAGAAGCTAACTAAAGTTTAGAGCTTTTCTGCACAGTTGTTGCTTTTTTAATTTATCTTTCTGTTTGAGGTTTGAGTCATTGTCAGTGGGTAAAAGGCAAAATTTGAATTCTGCAATATGAACTCTGATGAATTGTGGGAGATGCGTAAGTTAGATCACACCTTGCTATGTGACAAATCTTGTAGATGGGTGTTTATAGCATGGATTAGGAAATGTATTACTGTCATTTGTCATTTCACATCAGTGTGTGAGGATGTGTGGGGGGAACACTGTCATCCTAAACAAAACAATCATACTGTGGCAAATATTAATTTTGAAGCTTTTATTTTCTTTTGTTCTGCCTTTGTTCTAATGTTGAATGCTTCAATCTGATTCGACAGAAGTTTCTCTGTTTTTTTTTTTCCCCAAATAAGAGTTTTATATTAATGGACTCACTCTACTACATTAGCATTTTTATAATACCTATAATAACTTATTTCCCGATCGAGACACTTCATATGGACACTTCATAGGATTGGTGATCCAGTTTCTACAAGAAGTCACTATTGTTAGCTTTGTAACATAACAGTCTGGGGTGAAATTTACATGAGTTTTATTTATTTTTTTGTCTTATTAGCTTGAAAATAGAGGAAAAGTGGTGGCTGTTTATAGCTTCTTCAATGTGAGTGAGAACAGGAATTTTGTTTGTCTCACAGAGAATTTCCACAATATTGTAAATATTATAAATAAAACATTTCACATGTGCTTTAGTATAACAGTAATAAAATGTGCTGATATGAGAAAATATTCATGTTCAGGGTGGTAACAATAACTTAAAAAAAATAATCACATATATAAAGTATATATACTGGATATATATCACTCAGCAAAGTTTGCCGAATAATCTGGTAACTACTAATACCCCTATCTCACCTATGCGGTTTTGCGTGGTGGCTGTGAGTACGGTTCATCATGATTCACTGCGAGTTTTGGCGCTGTGATTAGGTTTCCATCTTTCTGCGCGTCCGCCCTCGCATAGTCAAACCGCATAGGTGAGATAGGGGTATAACAGCAGGAGGGGCTGTCAGGGGCGGGGCTTGTAGGACAACATTCACACACACACACACACACACACACACACACACACA
>JAOVVA010000037.1:3372249-3379126 GCA_028565275.1 Leiocassis micropogon | reverse complement strand
AACACCAACTGTTCCTGAAAGCAGAAAAATGCTCCTTCCACCAATCCTCCATACATTTCCTAGGATACCACATTAGCGAAAACGGCATCAAAATAGACGAGAAGAAAGTGCAAGCCATTCAAACCTGGCCCGTTCCAACCAACATCAAACAACTCCAGCGTTTTTTAGGCTTCGCAAATTTTTACAGGAGGTTCATTCGTCAATACAGTTCCATAGTCTTCCCGCTTACAGACCTCCTGAAGGGCAAGCCCAAAAGCCTCTCCTGGAACCCCGACGCCACTCGAGCCATGGAAACACTTCAAGCAGCATTCACTTCGGCACCCATCCTTGCTCTCCCGGATCCCAGTAAACCTTTCCTGGTTGAAGTAGATGCTTCACAATCCGGAGAGGGAGCCGTCCTCAATATCTTCCTTGTGCTTTCTTCTCCCAGAAAATGACTCCAGCCGAACGAAACTATGACATAGGAAATAGTCTCCATGGATCGGAAGAGACTCAAGAAATGCCTGAGAACATTCTCCCTTCCACCTTATTCATCTCTCCGATTCAGTGGGGATTGGAGGAAGAGATTCGTCAAGCCACGATCACCGAGCCCTCTCCGCCAGAATGCCCCGCTGATCGGGTCTTCGTTCCTACGACACAACGGGAAGCTCTCCTTCACCAGGCACACACCTCACTGGGCACTGGTCACCCTGGGGCCAATCAAACCCTCTTACTACTGGAAGAACGCTTCTGGTGGCCGAACATGACCGAGCATGTCAGAAGGTATGTGAGAGGATGCCGGGACTGCGCCACCAGCAAATCTGCCAGACATCTGCCCGCAGGAAAACTGTTACCTCTTCAAGTTCCCCGGCGTCCATGGTCACACCTAGGAGTCGATTTTGTCACCGATCTCCCTAGTTCTGAGGGTCATGCATCCTAGTGATCGTCGACAGATTCTCAAAGTCATGCCGTCTAGTTCCGTTACGAGGACTTCCCTCAGCTAAGGACACCGCCGAAATCCTCTTTAGTCTCGTTCCCAGCTCCTACGCCTCGTCTGCTGTCCCGCATCCACTCCGTGTGCGACGGTTCATCTAGTTACCTCCGCTCATCCGCTGGCTCCAACGTCACCTCAGTTAAGCTAACCGGTTTTTCCACCCATTGTTTTACTTTATACAAACTGTCAATAAAACTCCCGTTCGGGTTTTCACACTATCTGCATCTGTTTGAGTCTGTCTTCTGTAACACCTGCACTATATGTGTAGGAGTAAACCTTTTTGTTGTAGGTTTATAATTTTTTTCATGTACTTATTTAGACCGGGAGAAAATTCTATTAGCTCACATTAGCTGGAAAAACAACTTTTTATTACATATTATTCAAACAACACTCTTAATTAGATTCGTATTGAGTTTGCTAGTATGAATGATTAATGATAATTACAGATATTTGAAAGATATTTTTAAGTTCAGGTGGTCTTTAATGGCTAGCTAAAACTAACTAAAAGTTACATGATAAATGTTGCTTAACAACATTGATGATACAGCCATGATTAAAGATAAATGTTTTGCTAATTATAAATAATCAGAACAAAAATCACAGCTAATCAAAAACATCTGTCTGACAGCTGTCCTTAGAAACAGTTTGCCCTCAGTAGCAGCCAGTAACATTCTATTTTGTTTTCAACCAACAAGCAAGAAGCATGTAGGTAATATAATGGATATAAATGCATAGTTTGTGTCTATTAAGAAGCTGAAATATAGTTTATCACTGCTTAACAGTTGCACATTGCTATTTTTTACATGTACATAGCTAAGCTAAACATAGAGAGCCTCAACTACTTTTGTTACTGACATAATCAGCTAGATATAATCACTTTTATAGATGAAAATTATGTATTTGTTAAAAAAAAACAAATATAATAGCTTTTCACTTCATGAAACAAACAAACAAAAAACACCTTCATTGCTAGCCAGTCCATAAACAGACTACTTACTTACTATAAACTACCTAAACTTACTATAAACTTGCAAACAAGTTAGAAAGCTATCAATTAACACTGGTATGATAAAAAAATGTTTTCCTTACAAGCACAGAAATTACTATTAGCTACCAATATTAGCAGTCACTGTTTTTTCATCCTGTTTCCAACCAACAAATATGACATATTATATGACAGATTATATGGATTAAAGTTTGTTTACATAAAAAAAAAACTTTTTGTGTGCTAATTAATCAAATGCTAGGTTTATATAATATAATTGTCATGCTGCCTTCTTGCTACTGGAACATATATTTCAGCATGCTAGCTAGCTTATTAACTTTGTTGGTGTATCTAACACTGAGACACCACACACCAAGACAAGCCCAATACTATGATGAATTACACTGTAATGTTGTGCACATTAGGAAAATTAAATATGGTATTTTTCACTGCTAATGAGGTAAATGCTAGTAAAAACTCATCTGTGATTTACTCTACAATTAACGAACAGGGAGTACGTTGGGCTGATGATGAATGTTTAACTTAGTGCTAAACAAGGCATAAGATACTTAACTTTGAAAAATATATTTATTTGTGTTAATAAGTTAGGCAGAGGGTTCTGTCATACAGAAAAACAGACAGACATGTAGGTGGACTTCAACCTGAAATAATAATATCACTGATCACATTAAAGCTGATCACTTACTTTTAGCTTCAACCTTTTTATACAAACTCTTTTCCCATCAACGACACGTACGCTAGTTTTCTAAAAGCACAAAAATAGCTACAGAAAGCAATTCTACATAGAAAAATGTAAAACAATTATTATGCTACAATTTGGCTTGCTTGTAAATACCCACTCAAAGTTGCTGTTTGTTAGGCAACATGTCTCAATCTGCTAATGCATTTTTAGCTCTGAAGAAATGTCAGCACAGAGCAGGTGCTAATCCGCTGTATACCATGGGGCTAATGGCTAACACCATATGGCTTGTGTAATGATGAGAGTCGTGCATTCGGGTCAGTCATACAGCGGTATTAGTGTCAGGTAGAGATTAACACGCTAATGTCTCTTCATTCTCAGTCGTAACATACAGTGTGTGTGACCTGACAAACACCACAACATGTTTTGAACAAGCGCTACCCAAAATTCACCACAATCTCTTAATGCTAGCACCGCCATTGTTGTTGCTTCGGCTGCTATTTTTTTTACTTTCTTTTTGTGCTTTTTTTTTTGTTTAATGTTTGCTAGAGTCGATGTCTTTGCCCTGATTATTTATGGCGTTGTTTATTAGCGAGCCCAGCCTTCCTGTTTAAGATGATAAACCGTTCACTTAAAAAGCGTTAGGGGAAATAAAAAAATAAGGAAAAAAAATATCCCTGAGATGTATGTCTGCATGTGTAATAAGAATATATTCCTACTGCTCGTCTTTTACTCTTTTACATTTAAACCCTCGTTTTCATTGTAATATTTATATAAAGAGATGTGCCTTAAAACATGAAAATGAACATTAATGCTTCACATTATGTATTCAGAGGCATTTGATTCAATTATGGCAAGCCCTTAAAAGCATATTATTCTTCCCATAAGCCCTGTTCTTCCTCATTTCTTGATCCAAGATGTGTTTTATGCCTGGAATACAGTTAAATCTTAAGCTAAGAGGCTATATATATATATATATATATATATATATATATTCCTTTATGCCATATGGAAATATTTTATGTGAAAGTCTGGATGGTAGGCACATGCTCCACACACCCACACAGGCAGGCACGCATGCGCACACACACACACACACACACACACACACAGGATGTTAAGTGTCACCAGACCTTCTTTTTGTGTCACCTGTGTGTATGTCGAGCAGTTGCTTGGTGTTAAGGTGAGAGTCTACTGGGAAAAGTCGGTGATGCGAATTGACAGATGGATCTGCTTTTGCATATGTGTAAATAGTCGCAGCTCGCTATTAGCGCTCCTCTGTACAGATGGCAAACTAATAAAGAACAAATCATAAACCTGTCTGCTGTTACATCTCGCTCAAAAAAAAAAAAAAAGAGAAAAAAAAGCTGCAAATAAGTCTCTGGTGATCATAGCAAAGTGCGTTATCTTTTCCGGAACGGAAACAGGATAATGAGGAAAAAGCTGCAGGTTATGATACAGCATGTGCATTTAGTAAATAATGGACTTTTTAAAAAAATTTTTATATAGTTTGATTGAGTTATCTTGATTTCCAAGTAAAGTCCATAATCGTTCCTGGATTTCAGATTTGGCAGATTTAGTGGAAAACGACTGGGAATTTTTTGATTAGCACCATTACATTTTGCATTGATTTTCCTGCTCCAAAATAGATCATATCAACGTCCATGCACCTGTCTGTCCTTGCATTTGTGTGTGTGTGTGTATGTGTGTGTGTGTGTGTGTGTGTGTGTGTAAAATCAACTTAATGCACACTGATGATGCATGTGGAACTGATTAGTTGCCAAACAGACAGAGAAGCAAAGAGAAAGAAAAAGAACGTGCACGAACAACACATGCTGTGAATTCCGGGTCAAATATTGTAAGTGCCTGTCTAGACATGTAATTTATTCCTAATAATCATATTTACACTAGCTATTGAAATCGTGTAATTGTGCAGCGAGAAGTAAGGACGAAAATGCACCAGGATGTGCTGATATTGGAAAATATTTAATGATGTGCTGGTATGATGAAGCGGAGTTACTGTTATCACCTCAAAGTGTATTCCTCTTATAGTACACCTTCTCAAAGATTGCAATTTTGAGATTGTTAAAATAATGACATGTCTTTTATCCATTCTGTTGCACATTTAACATTATGGAGCATTATCTCTTACACTATTGCAGCTCTAAACAGTTATTCCCTGAAGACACTGAAGTCTCCTTCTCTGACACTCCTTCTCTTTCACTGATGCTGCAGACTCCTTGTTTTCTAAAACTGGAGACTCCTTCTCTTCTTCTCTAGCACTAGAATCCCCTTCACTAATTATTTTCACATTTTTTTCACATTCTTTTCACATTTTTCTCACAGTTTTGTTCTCTGACACTGAAGACACCTTCTTCTACACTGGAGACAACTTTTCTGACTCTAGAGAGTCCTCCTTCTTCAAATCTGGAGACAACTTCTTTGACCCTGGAGACTCCTTTTCAGTCTATAGGGACCCCTTCTCCTTCCTTTATCTTGCAATTAAATGATTTAGAGAGAACTTATCATGACGAATAAAGAATTAAATATTAAAAATAGTACTAGAAGATGCCACAAATAGCCACTAGGTAATTTTGTAATTTACATCATAATACAAACTTATAAACTCATAGCAATAATAATTATTATTATTATTGTTGTTGTTGTTGTTGTTGTTAATAATAATAATAATAATAATAATATGTATAAAGGCAGATTTTAAAACTTAAGTTATATAGCAGGTGACTGATAAAACTGTGCATGTAATAATAATATTAATAATAATAATAATAATAATTAAACTGCAGAATAGGAGGGAAAATAATGTTCATGATGAAAATTTAATGTGAGAGCACGTTTAGTCTCTCTCTCTCTCTGACATTTGAGGTGAAAATGACCGATATTCTTTACACATTTCTGTACCTTATTGCTGTTTCTAAAGAATTTCCAGAGGCATGTGTGAAGCGTGTCCCACAGCTAGGTTACACATGTTAGGAGTTAACAGTTAACTGCTCAGAAAAGCTAATGAAAGATGGAGATAAAGAAGAGAGGTACTCACGACTGCTTAATGGAACTCAGGTCAGGATGTACAGTATTTCACTGTTACAATATGTCTGTGTGATTGTAGAATATGATATGATATGATATATGATATGATATGATAAATGATCCAATAGTTTTTGATCATTTCTGAACACATTGCGCTGTGGTACTACTTTTATGCATTTCACAATAAACAGAATTGACCAATTTAACACAATAGCACACTTTTATGTAACAATTGTCCTAACTTTAGGGGGAAAATTTTTAATTGAAGGACCTGTTAAAAGTTTGTAGTAAAACCCTAGAGCACTTCCTAATCAAGCAGATTTCCAAGTAGAATCATTTCAGGCACCCTTAAAGATCCCAAGTTACCTTGCTAAAAGAGTGCCACTGTAATGTCATTCAATAGCAAAACATAGGGATCTACTGTACAGTATATAAATTGCTTAAATGTTCCCTGTACGTAGGTCCCTTACATCTACCCAATCACACACAGTACCGAGTACCCTTTAGGAGACCTTTAACTATCAAGGAACCCTTTTTAAAGGGGCTTCTGAAGGGGCTTCTAGGTTTTATTTCAAATCTGCGTAGAATAATGTGCTGTCACAGAGCTCTACATACTGAAGGGAAACATTCATATGTCCTCTGTAGAAGCCTACACTGATTCCCAAATAAAAAGAGTTCCAAGTATTTAAAAGATTAAGAATCACTAACTTTTAAAGGAACCCTCAAGAGTAATCTCTGTAAATGGAGTTTAATTGAAAGTTTATTTGCCCACAGAACACACTATTGTAAGGTCCAATATCCATTCATTATCTATACCGCTTATTCTGTGTAAGGTCGCAGGGGGGCTGGAGTTTACCAGGGAACTCGGGGCACAATGTACATGATGACAGGGTACATGATTCACAACCCCAACCAAGGAGGCTTTTTCAGCAAGTGGATCATCTGATCCTTAAAAGTCTACAGATAAATTGTCGCCAGCTTCAGGAGGAACTGTGGGAACTGTACACACAATCATTCACCAACACCATGTGAACATTGGGAGTTATCGCCACATCCATTTCCGCATGTTTGGGCCATTAAAAGAGTTCCTGGGAGGCCAGCGGTTCAGACCTGAAGCAGGCAGTCCGAGCATGGCTCCAGTGTACTGAGAAAACTATCTACCATTAGCACT
>JAOVVA010000037.1:3364749-3369749 GCA_028565275.1 Leiocassis micropogon | reverse complement strand
TATCTTAAAAAAATGCAGAAATTAGTATTAAAGTTCACCTACGAGTGATACCATCCTCCCACTTAAATCAGCAAACGTAGCACCACTACAGCTGCCTTCGGAAACATTTGCACCAGACTATGGCCGATGTAAGGGTCACTAACAGCCTGCATGCTCAAAACAATCAGAGCCCATTATGACAAGCTGTGCATCACTACAGGTCACATGGACACACCTTAGAGGAGGCATGATCCTAACCCAAGGCCCATCATGATTTGTGAATTTGTAGCGGTACTGTCTATAACTGGGTTATAGACATTTTTTTATCTTACTATTCCAGCTTTTATAGGATTAATACTATAAAGTCAAACATCACTTTTTTGAGAATGAGTTATAATCCCACTATCAGGTGTCATGCAAATGAGGGTGGGTTTCATTATGAGTCAGGATCTTGTCAAGATTTCTTGCTTGTTTGTTCATGAGGGAACTAAACCACATCTGGAATTCTGTAAAGCTGCTGAGTGATCATTTGCATTGTCAAAAAAAACTATAAAAATGTTTAAATAAATTGACTTGAGTATTAATTTTTACCATTGACTACTAGGAGATGGACATGGTATGTGTTTTGTGTAATATTTTCTTTTAGTTTCTTCCTCTGTTGATATACTTCAAGTTAATTTTGATGCAGATGTTAATTGCTCTAGATTCACGTCCTGGTTATAAGGTGTGCATCCAAATACTTCAGGGGCACTTAACCTTTGGCACCCCTAGACCCTAAACCCCAGTGGTCTTTTGGTCGTTTAAGTTAGCACGCAGTGACACAGAGGTGCAGTCAATGAGCGCAGTAATCCGCTAATGCATTAACCTACTTAGCTGTGCAACTAATATCTTTGTGTCAAAGGGAAGCATAATGAGTGGGGCGAGACTGGCAGATTGGCACAGCCTTGCAGAGAAGTGGCGAAGCATATTGTCATTAGAGTAATGTTCTCACCCTGCCTCTCTCCGCTGCGCCCACGCCTAGTGAGAAATATGTTTAATAAAAGCATAATTATGACATCTGTTAGCCTCCCAGCACCTATCAGGAATGACGTTAACTGCAGGAATAACAGGTTTAAGTATGTGTTAACACTATGATTGCGTGTTTAATTGAAATATGACTGGGGGAGTAATGACGATTAAATTAAGCCCACGGATAATCGCCTGACACAAAGATAATTGAGTTGCAATCCTCCTCTCGGCACGATGAAGAATAGAACAGAGAGAGAGAGAGGAAGAAGGGTAGGAGGAAGGGGAAAAATAATCACGACCTTCCATCTGAAAAAAAAAAAGCCCTTTTTCTTCTGCTGACAAGAAATAATGATAATTTCAGTCCTTAGATTAAACTGTGATTAATCAAAACACTAATCCACAGTTTGCTTCAGGGGAGAGATGAGAATAGTGCTGCATGTTTTACGTAATTATCATACACTTGGAGTGTGAGAGCATTTTGAGATGAGTCATTGACTCAGGCGAAAGAAATCTTTATCTCCTTTTCTATTATTCTGTTTTCTTTAAATATTACAGTACACACTCTTATTCAGATTAGCACATGGTCCAGTTTAAAGTGCCTATGATGGATGATGAGATTAAAAAAGCCACTGACCTTCTGAGCGTCTCTTAAATCTGCTGGCTTCAAGCCTCTTGGACCAGTGGCAAAGTCAAATATTAATTCCAGAGAGGTTAGAAAAAAAAGGAATAGAAGAATTGCATGATGTGTCAAATTAAATTAATGTAGATAACAAATAATAAGTTAATTTCAAAATATCAGCCATAAATCAGTTCAGCTCACTGAATTTCTTTGGAATTGTATTTCTTTTTCTTTTGAATACCTTTTGGAACTGCATATGCAAAATGCAGAATTTGTTTCTTTTTGTTATTGGTATGTTGTTCAGAGGCCATGAAATGTTCTTTGAAAATTGTTTTTACCGAATGAGTTTACTTATTAGCTTTTACAAAAATCACTGTTGTTCTTACAGCAGAACATTGTTGACTTTCTTTGTTGAAATTTTACATAAGACACCGTTTATCTTTTTTAGAATTTTGTAAAGGTTTCTAAACTTTTCTTTAAATTTATTGATACAGATTAAAACATACATGACAATTCCAATTATATGTTTGCAAATTTAAATATTTTACTCATTTTATTGGTTGGAGTTAAGTACTGATATTCTTTGTTTTAATTCCACCAGTCATCAATTTTTTTGTTAAAGTTTTTTTCAGTCATCACAGATTTTATTTGTTTGGATTGTACAGAAGTCATGCATTTCTTTTATACTTTAGAGACGTCACAAATTTTCTTTCTTTTGTTTTTGCTAAAATTTTGTACGTTGCTATTTCTTGATGTAGTTTTATAGAAACAA
This sequence comes from Leiocassis micropogon, assembly GCA_028565275.1. Taxonomy (NCBI): domain Eukaryota; kingdom Metazoa; phylum Chordata; class Actinopteri; order Siluriformes; family Bagridae; genus Leiocassis; species Leiocassis micropogon. The sequence goes on along the minus strand of JAOVVA010000037.1, from coordinate 3,367,371 downwards.
CAAAATTTCTTTAAAATTTTATAAATGTCACTGATTTTCTTTTTTGGAGTTTAGGAAAAGTCAAAGATTTACTTTCTCTGAGTATTACAGAAACATCGATTAGTTTTATTAAAGTCACTGATTTTCTTTGAAATTTCACATTTCTTTCAAAGTTACAGACGCTGATGGTTTCTTTCGAAAATTTGCTGAACTAAATTTGTCATAATTGAAAATACATGCGCTATGTATTTAAGTTTCCTTGTTGAACTTTTAAAAGAATCACTAATCTTCTCACTAGAATTTAATGTAATTATATTAATGTATGTAATATTATTTTTTTTTTATTTTGCAGAAGTTACTGTTTTTTAAGTTTATAAATGTTTGTTTGAACAGTTTCACTCTGGGATTATTATAATTCTTTTTAATATCGAGAAGTTCTCATTAGCTTGAGAATTAAAAGTTAGTATATGTCATTATAGCATATACTGTATGGGTGTAGTAGTTGTACTAATTGTTAGAGTTTAGATAATAAGTTAGGCAGAGAGTTCAGCAGTACAGAAAGACAAGCAGACATGTATGTGGGCTTCAACCTGACATCATTTTATCACTGACTACATCAAAGCTGATCAGATTATTTTTAGCTGTAATCTTTTAACTATTTCTAAAGACTCTTTAACTAATTCTATATAAAGTGCTATAAGATATGTGTATATCTAGCCTGTTGTTTCTAAAAAAAAATAAAAATGGTGCAGAATGCCTAAATTTTACTTTTCCTCAAATCTTACAGTATTTTGAGGAAAGGCGACTGGGTTTCTAAAAGAGAATTAGGATGAGCTAATTTAACATCTAAAATAGTGTTCAAATTGCCAAAGACATTTCTTAAAGTATTGGGAAAGAAGGAATTGAAAAGTGTTTAGAGCTGGGAAATAACAGACGAGGTTGAAATTTTAGAGATGTTAGTAGTGTCAGGTCTAAAAGACTGGACTGAAAGGGTTAAACCTAAGGAGTATTGTTATGGAGGTTCATGGAGGAAAAAAAGATAAAGAAGAAACAGTGGTCAAGGCTAAAGGGTGCAATAACTCATAACAAGATTCTCCTGAAAACACACACACAAGGTTATGAATTTTACTCAAATTCAACAACTTGAAGATATGTGTCCAACAAACCTGTTTGTACTGAAGAGGGAGCTTTTACTGTTCAATCTGAAGAAGCGAGCAAGCTACTATCATCCAGCTCTCAGAGATCCGTGTGTGTGTGTGTGTGTGTGTGTGTGTGTGTGTTTACTGGTTATAAACAGTAAGAAGCAAAGATGTGTCCAACAACCTCCACTGTTAAAAACCCATCATCCATAAGAACTTGAATATATGGATAAATATAAATAGGTCATGCATAACATATGTGCCAGTGTATACACATCTGTAAATCAGCATACAAACCAAATGTACAAAATGCAAACATGTACACACACACACGCACACACACAATCAGAAAACGAAAAGAGCTGAAAACACAACAGCAGAGGTTATCTGTGAATCGAGTGGCCGCTATTCATGGGAGTGTTGTTACCTGCAGATTGGCTTTGAATTAGAACAAAGCTAGTCTGAGCGCTCGGCCCTATTTGCTTGCATGAACACGACCAGGACTGCAGCTGACGAATCGAGAGGACAGAATGCTGTATGTAAACGTCCTTGGACTGCTCTGTTTAAGGTCAACGGTTGACATTTTCCTGCACAAATAAACAAAAAAAAAATCTATTTTTAAAGACACATAGATGGCTTACATTGTACTCTGACGATGCATCGTTTCGTCTTCTTAATTTTTCATCGGCAGCCAGTAAGATACAGATGCATGTACAGATGGCAGAGGACTCACATGGTGTCAACTTCATCAACACCCTAGCACTTGCTAACTGATAATTGATAGCTGTGTTTGATAGCAGCTACAAAAATGAGAAGTTACAGCAAACTGTGTACAGTAGTGTCAGTGCTGAGTGAATAAAACTGACAAACGGTGTTTTAGTGGGAAAATCTAGTGCTGTATGGCTTCATGTGACTTCAGTGCTGTTCTTTAAATCAATAAACAATTACTGACTATGTTTATGCATAGTGTGCAAAATGATTAAATGAAAACACACAATGTATTGCTTTTGTTTTGGATAAATTATGTATCATCTATTGTGTGTGTGTGTGTGTGTGTGTGTGTGTGTGCAGTAATGTGCAAATGTCTTTTTTTATCTTAACAATTAGGAGTCTTAGGAAAATATCTGTAGGTTAGAAAAAAAGGATCAGATCATGTTTAAGACCACTTTTCCGAACAAAAAAAAAAGGTTATGTGTTTTGCATGCAGTAAAAAACAAGAAGGTGAAACAAAGTCCTTAGAAGGACGTTCAGCGAAACTAAGAAGCTAATCTCCTTAAAAAACTGAAGACTCTCTTAAGTGTCATCATACCAATTATTGACTCATTGAATTAATTCCTGTTTACTACTTTTTATTGTATTAGTTTGAAGGTTTTTTAAATCCTTCATTCTTGTTCTACAGCTTGGATGGATGGATGGATGGATGGATGGACTTTAAGGTATACAAAAAACAATAATCTGAGGGGTATTTAAGCTACACACATATTGGTGGAGCTTTAAGAAAACT
>JAOVVA010000037.1:3348018-3360596 GCA_028565275.1 Leiocassis micropogon | reverse complement strand
ACTTGTGTCCAAACCTTTGACTGCTAAAATACTTTGCTGTATGACACTGAAATGAAAGAAAAAGTGATATCACAGGTTTGTTTTTTAGGTGAAAATGATCCCTTTGGCATCTTTTAGCAACACAATCGTTTCCACGATCCTTCTAAAAATACCCTCCATATGTGTTTATCACAAAGTGTGTACTGATAATGACATTTTCCATTTTCCCGTCAGCGATAGTTTGTGATAAAAGAAAAGGAAAAAGAGCCGCTCACTGTCTCTTTAAGTCCGGCTCACTGCCGCTAAATGGACACCACCTGTTCCAGCGGCCTGTCTCACGTGTGGGTCAGACGAGGTCCCGTCTGATTGGCCGAAGGTCAGGAAGGGTCTGGTTTGATTGGCCGAGGTGACGGGTCGGACCGTGCAGCAAAGTGCCTTGGTGCTAACTTTTAAAAATGCTCAGGAAGTCGGTTTCTCCCTTTACGGCCCAGGACATTTCCTACCAGCAGAGTTAAGCACTCGGGACAGGAAGCTATTTGCTGGAGCTGTAAGATCTTCTTAATGAGTGTCTAACTGGAACCAGACTGGTCACAGCACCAAGCATCGTGACCGTGTGTGTAAGTGTGTATAAGTGTGTGGCTGAGAAAAGAGAACGAGAAGAAAGACACCTAGATAGAGCAAAGCAGAGTTAAACAAAAAAGTGTGCGAGAGGAAAAACGAGAGATGGGTCTGGATCTCTTTTGTGTGATTTTACAGCCTCTTCCACGGGAGCCTTTTTTCACATAACAGCAATAAATTTTACAAGGAAGCCCTTTTTAGCGCTACAAGGCGAAGCGTGGTGATAAGAATGAAAGACGTGGTACGGACACATGCTAATCGAATGCTGCTTGACCGTTAGCCATCACGTGCCTGGTTTATGTGGGAGAAAGGTTAAGAGACGAGATGGCACAAGAAGGCAAACAGCTTTGTGTGGAATTTGCTGCTTTTTCACAAACTCACTTTTTTTCTCTCTCTTTGCTCTCAGTCAGCAGTCATTAAACATCTCACTTTCATTCAAAGGAATGCAGGAAGCCTGGAAAAAAGCGCCCTGTTTGATGAGTCGTAGATAAGACATGATGACTTTGCTTATTGATTTCTTCACTTTACATGAATAAATAATAAATGATAAAGTTATGGTAACATTAAAATAAAATAATTTTACAACATTTTTGGAAAAGAAATCCCAAACCCTCTTAAAATCGTTTCACAATTAAAACTTTCATGGTGGCACGCTGGCTTAGTGGTTAGCTCTGTCGCCTTCCACCTCCATGATCTAGTTCTGATTCCCGCATCGGGTCAGTTTACATGTTCTCCCTGTGTTTGGTGGGTTTCCTCCTTGAGCTCTGGTTTCCTCCCACAGTACAAAGACATGCAAATTCGCCCAATTGATACACCCAAATTGCCCATAGAGTGTACAGTATGTGTGCCCTGTAATGGAGTTGCACCTTATTCAGGGTGTACCCCACCTTGTGCCCCAAGTCTCCTGGGATAGGCTCCAGGTCCCCCGTGACCCAGAGTAAAGCGGTATAGACGATGAGTGAGTGAGTAAAACTTTCATTCTCGAAAACCTTTTTTTCCCCCAAAAATTATCTTTTTTATTTTCTCTAAATATTCTTTATGCTGAAAATTGTGAACATACTGTGCTTAAAAGTTTTTTCTTTTTTTCTCCTCTGTTTGTTTGTTTATTATTTTTCTTTCATTTTTTTTAAAAGAGTTTAAACACAACATATTGATAACAGAGCCATCTGAAGACGATTGGTGATGACATGACAAAAAAAAAGAAAAAAACTTTTAGCATACACCGTCAAGCCTAGCATGCAAATTTAGCTTCATCTCATCTCTTGTGTGTGTGTGTGTGTGAATATTCCTGCTGACTGGGGAAATGAACTGAGACCACCAGAGAGGAGAATGTATACATGTGCGTAACTCTCTCTCTCTCTCTTTCTGAATCTCGCTCGCCCTCTCAGAGGATTTAAACAAACCCAGTCAGAGCTAATTAGCAGTGAGTGAGAGCAGCGAGAGGAAGGCCGCCTCACACTAACTTTGTTCACCTGCCTCCTGCTGAGAGCAGGCCTCCTCTCAATGAACCGCTTGATAACCCCCAAAGATACGACCTCAGATAGAGCGAGAGAGAGAGGGAGTAAATACTAATGGTTCAGGAAGGCTATAATCAAAGTATTACATGTATGTTTCCATGTGTATGTGTGCTCACGTGAACGTCTGCTGCTGCTAATTTTCCGCGTGTCAAATTGCATCCGAAAGCCTCGCCCCCTCAAGCAGTCGCTACTGAAATTCATTGATAAAATCAGGTCTATTTGATTTGAAAAAATAAAGCAATGAAATAAGAATTAGTTCATAATCTAATTGCTTATCAGAAAATTCTTATGTGCTGCATGAGTCTCACTGACAGCATGGTTACACCAGTGTTCGAACACAGAGCTGATTGTGGTTGTTTGGTAGGCGGGGCTTATAAGAAGTATTCCTTGCATTAGTTGCATTATTTTATTTCCCTTTCATGTTCCCAAGATTAATAAATCAGTTTGTCTAAACTTACATTTTTATCTCATTATGCATCTGAGGGTTAAGGGACTTGCTCAAGGGTCCAACAGGGGCAACTTGACAGTGGTGGGGTTTGAACCTGGGACCTACCAGTCAGTAGTCCACTGCCTTAATCACCGAGCTACCCCTGCACTGGAGCACCCCCATTATGATATGGAATAATGGAAAAACAAACAAACAAAACTAAAAAGCATTACACTAAAATAAATAAAACAAAAGCGAATAAAAGTAATTGCAAGCAAAAACTAACATTAAATGTAAAAAAAATTTTTTATATATATATATATACATTTTTCAAGTGCTGTCACAAATGTACCACCCACTGGTGCAGTATGGGGCTGCTTACTCATTAGCCGGAAGCTCTGGGGTGGCTCTGTCCTTATTGGCCAGTTGTTGGTAGGTGGGAGTTGCACCCAAGGACTGTGTCCTCAATGAGGTCCTCTATACTAAAAAAGAAAGAAAGAAAGTAAAAAAACATTGATAATTTCAATTTTTATGAAATTATGACTTTTATTTACTTTCAATTAATTCATTTTTGTTAAATTCATAAATTTTTGTTCATTTCTTTTTGACACAAATCTAATTGTCACAAATCTGTATTTCTGTTTATAATTATTCTCTTGACTTGTCCAGGGGCCATTTGTGGCTGACTGTTTTCTTCCTTTCTTCTGGTGATAAGAAGCACAGGATTTTAACACTAACTGTTAAAGCACCTACTGTATATCTGTCAAAAAAGTAAAGTGATTGTGTCTAGCAGTATACTTCAAGTTTGTTTCTGATTTTAATAGACAAGATTCCATTAACAATTGGAAATTAACAAATTTACCGTCAGCATACAGTAGCTTCCAGGTCTATCGGAACTCAGTCAATAAAACATATAAAACTTTAATTTGTGGAAAGTAATTGTCATAAATCCTTTAATTAACATTTAAATTGAGCTCAAAAGTCTAACAGTCAGGTATGTTCAGGGCGAGAGAGAGAGAGAGAGAGAGAGAGAGACTTGTACAGTCACTTGAATAACAGTTTGGATTGGCCAAAGGAATGATTTTCATACCCTTCTTTATTAGGTACCTACTGCTTTAAAGCCCAGATCCCATGTATGTGATTATATGATTTTTTTTTTATTTCAAAATCATTGCTGTGAATCCAACATGTTGTGATGTCTTTAGATACAGCATAGCGACAGAGTGGTAAGGCAAAGCTAAGGCAAATTACAGTGCCATCACATAAAGGTATAGAGAAATAATCAACTTGGTGTGGTGTGGTATGGCATGGATAATGTATATATACTTGAAAATATTACTTAAAAATAATTCTTTTGTGCACTGCAAGGGTTGAATGATCCCTGCAATGAATGACGAAGTGCTTCAGGTGGTATTATATACACTGCCCTGCCCAAAACAATCGCTACATCAAGCAAAGACAACAACTAATGAGATAGATGCTGAAATTAACAGAATTGGGTAAATACCGTCCAACACATGTTAGTGAAAGTAAGAGCATTTCCACACACATACACCATGTGATGAGAACTCACAGGGTTGAAATAAAACAGCTATGTGTCCATAGGAAACCCTTGTTAGTCTTGTTAGTCAGACTTGTTAATCAGAATAAAGGCTTCAGATCATTAAGAGTATAAAGATTGGACTTTAGAGCAATAAAAATGTCATGTGACCTGATGAGTCCAGACTGACCCTATCCCAGAGTGATGGGCGTGTCAGGGTAAGAAGGGAAGCGTATAAAGCGATGCTCCCATCATGCATAGTGTCCACTGTACAAGCCTCTGGAGACAGTGTTATGATCTGGGGTTGATCAGTTACTCAGGTCTAGACTCAGCAACGTTATGTGGCAATAAAATGAAGTCAGCTGACGACCTGAATGTACTGAATGACCAAGTTATCACATCTATGGAGGTTTTAATTTCCTGATGGTACGGGTATGATCCAGGACTCAGATTGTACAGTATATTTCCCATGAAGTGTTCTGACCTACAGTTATTAAAATTTTAACATTAAAAAATGTAACATTTTCCCCACCCTTTCTCTATTCAGTACAGGTAAAGTGTTGACATTCTTGTCCGTAGGAATCACAGATACAACAATTATATATTGTTTCTTCTTTGACATTTATTGAACAAGTTTTTTCCTAAGGATTGACCTTTACCAATGTTATGATTGCTCCTTTAAGCTACAGTCAGAACATTTAGACTTGTTCTGTTTCAAACTATTGGTTTATCCTGGTGAAGAAAACTCTTTGAGGAAAGAGACAGACTGAAAGAGCATCCATGGTTGAATGAAGTTTTGTTTGAAGTGGATTGGTGTGTATGTTCACGTGTGCGTGAGTTCAGGACATGAATCTCTTTGATCCCATGTGTGTATTGTCTCGGGCCAATCCAGGCCCCTGCTACAGCATGGCCCCCAGCAGATGGGCCTTTTGTTGGTATGAAATAAAAATCCAATGAAAATGGTAATTATATAAAAAAGCGCCACATCGTCGAAAGCCTCTACAGAGGGGTCCTGCGTTCTGGCGCTGAGCCAGAGAATGACAAAATACTCCTGGCTTTTCATCTCCGGAGGACTGGGCTTCATTGTCCCTCTCTCACACAATACAAATCATAACTGTGAGTAAGACGTTAGAAGAATGCTGAACAAATTATTGCACTCTGCCCCTACGGCTGGCTTGGATCGTTGCCTAAGAGATTCGCAGAGAGAGAGAGAGAGAGAGAGAGAGAGAGTATAAGACCAAACATATGTCTGTGAGTCTAAACTCAACATGAGCATTAATATAGCAGAACAAATTATTGTGGGAAAGTTCAACCTCGCCAGAGAAGAGCTGCTAGTGAATGTCATTGTGTGCTACATTCCACACAGTCTGGAGTGAGATACATGGTTAATGACCCAATCTGGGATGTATGAGCGTCTCCATAGTTTCGAACTTTCTTTTTCTCATGCCTGAGTCACACTTGTCATTTTGGTATTAAAAGTTTTTCCGTCCACCCGATCCTAAACATTTATAACTTTTCCTCCACCAAGCAGATAATCCTACATAATATATTAATACAAATGTCGAATAATTGAACAATTATAAGGAAAAAATATGTGTGCATGATGTTAGAGAAAACTAATACATGCTGGTATGCCAATATGCTTAATATTACTCATACAACACTTATGTTTATTATTTTTCAACAGCAGCGCATTCTTTCATTTATTTTACACCTCAGCAATTTTCCTACTATTTTTTCCATCCATCCATCCATCCATCCATCCATCCAGTGTCTATCCCACTTATCCCATTTAGGGTTGAAAGCGGCCTGGAGCCTATCCCAAAGAACTCATAGCACAAGGTGGGATACACCCACATGGCACAGTCACACAAACACACACTCACACACCCAGTTACACAGTATGGGTGGTTTGAAAATATCAATCAGCATACATCTGGAGAAACACTCTGTATTTCTGGTCAGTATCCACCATAATCCATACCGATAGGACCTGTTACTATAGAAATAATGAAAAGTCAGCACCTTCTGATCAACCAGAATAAAAATGTCAACAGTTTAGCGGTATAATAGCGTGTTTCATTATGTTGAAAGATGACCCCCCAGCGCCCCCCGCCCCATTTCTTTATATTAAATGTCATTCAATTAAATTACATGGCATAGATTAAATTAAAGTATTGGGCAACAGGCTGCAATGTGGCTAAAATAGAATTTAAAAATGAGTTGTTTATGTACCAACCTCAGCAGCAACCTCATTTCCCCTCTTGTCTGTTTCTGATCATCTGCCATCTGCACCTGTTTCTCACTGGTTCATGTCTTAAGTTAGATTTTTTTTTTTTAAAGATTCATAAATCACTGTGTGGCTTAACAAACAAAAAACATTTCTGTGAAACAGCTCTGGTACAGAGATAAAGAGGAAGCCTGGAGAACTATTCTTCAATACTACATTAAAAATATATGGAAGTCTGGCTCGATGGAAGCAAAATACGAAGAAAAGAGGAGTGGGTCAAGACTTTTGCACAGTACTGTATTAAAGTAAAAATATTTGCATAAAAGAAAAAATAAAGTTATAAGTAATGGGATTTGTACATTTCCTTACTTTCAATGAAATAGAATTTCACTTGTCACGTCAACCCAATTTGTACACACAAACTCCATTTCCCAGAATTCTTAGCTACAAGGCCTTGCGGCTTGCCATGTCACGTGACCTATTACCTTCCTCGTAGCATGTCTAATCATACACACCTGTTTCTAATCACTGGTTTGCTACATATAGACAAGACAAAGCTCACAATTAATTGATCAGACTAAGATGTTACCTTTGACTTTATATGATTCTGGTTTAGATTTTTCTTTCTTATGGGTTATGTTTAAGATTTTTCTTGCCACAATTCTGTTTTATAAATTATACCAATCTAAAACAAACAAAAATAAACAAAGCTGGGGTTTGAAAGAAGGTAAAATCAAAATGAACAAAGAAGAAATTACAAATTAAAGGAATAATCAGGAGATTTTCCAGCTAATCTCCAGCCAATAAATGTATAAAATATTCGATTCCCACAAATCCTCCTTTTAATTCCTAGAACAATACCTTCTGACTCGAATCTATTTTAACGTGGAAGACTAAGGACCATTGTAAATCTCTGGCAATCAGTGATCCATCACCATAGCATTTCCATACATTTCATCAACCTTACACACTGTTTCTAAGCCAACGATGAACATTTGTCAAACATTCCAACTCTTAAATAAGTTTTGCATTCACATTAATGATCACAAAGGCTTACTCTTTCTCTTCCAGGTGTGTTTACATGTGATTTCTGCCTGGCATGACCTTAAATATGAGAAGACAATAAACCTCTATGACACAATGCCGCGCCATTGACGTTCAACAAAAGCAATACATTTTTAAAAAGGTGCAAGTATGAACAAGTTTATGAGGTTTCGGGTTTCATTGTCTTTAAATGTCCCCTATTGTTTGTGAACGTAAGAGCCGGTGTGTAACTCTGCTCGTAACATGCGCTTGTTGCTAACTTGTTAGAAATGCCACATTCTGCACACTGAATACGGACGGCTGACCGTTGAAAGAGTCAGCGTGTCATCCTATACCAATGCCTCTTTATCACCTGCTATAATTTTTCCCTCCTTCTCTCTGTTCTTTTCATTTAATGTCATCGCTATGGGAACCGACAGCACCCTGGAAATCATTTTCAAAACAGTGGTATTTGTTGAAGGGGGGTGTAGTGGAGGGGTTTGATCAGGGATTGAAATATGTCTTTGGCACAGACTCTCGCACGGAGCTGACGCATTAATAAGCCGAGCTCCAAGAAGAGGCAAGGGGGCCCCACCGACCGTAGCCTTTTGTGGGAGTTTGCTTGTCATAAAAGTGCCCCTTTATTGGTTCTTTTATCACATGCTGCCATGCCATGACACACACAGACACGCACGCATGCACACACACACACACACACACACCTACTCATGCTTGAGGTGGATAGGTTTCATTTCAGCTGAGCTATGAAGGGTGGGAATCGGGCAGTAAGAGAGACTGAAGGAACGAATTGAGGGAGATCAAGTTAAGAGATTTGGCTAGCACGTTAGACTAGTGGTAGATATTATATCATTATTCAACTTTGGTACTGGCTAAATGTTTTAAAGCAAAGTGGTAGTATTCGCTTTTTTATTACAACTTAAATGATCAGATTTTATCTTGTGGATGCCAGGAAGCAAGTGTGAATCTTAAACTGTTTGTCCTCTGTTTTTATGCGTGTCCTACACTTCCCAAACCATTTATGCATCATTCTATAATTTGGGTTACATTCCATATTCTTTGATGATGAGTATATTTATTCAAAATATCATATTTTACTTATTGAGCGAAAGCATATTATAATATCACACAAACATTATAACTTAGCATGGAAATTTTCATAATTTAGACCATTTGTGCCTTGTATACTTTTGGCAATTGAGGGTTTCTTGGTTGCAAAATAATGTATAATACCCATAATTAATTTTAAAAAATTGTAGTTTATTTCAAAAGTTTAAAAACTAAAAATCTATTTTTTTTAATAAATATATTTACATTATTAAATGAGGCAATCTCACTCACTCACTCATCATCTATACCACTTTAACCTGTATTCAGGGCCACGGGGGCCTGGAGCCTATCCCAGGAGACTTAGGGCACAAGGAGGCGTACGCCCTGGACAGGGTGCCAATCCATCGCAGGGCACACACACTATTTCACACACTACGGGCAATTTGGGAACGCCAATTAGCCTAAACTGCATGTCTTTGGACTGTGGGAGGAAACAGGAGTGCCCAGAGGAAACCCACCAAGCACAGGGAGGACATACAAACTCTATGCACACAGACGAGAATCGAGCCTGGCCGGAAATCGAACCCGGACCCTGGAGGTGCAAGGCGACAGTGCTATGAGGCAATCTATCAATTTATTAATGCCCACAAAAGTTTTGTCAACTAACTAACAAAACTCTGTCGGGTAACTCAAAAATAATTTGTCCCAGTGCCAAGTGACCGACATCAAATGATCTCATTCTTCTCTGTGGCACACATATTAAACAAACTGTGATAAATGTTCTCACATTTTTTAAAATACTTTCTCCCTCATTCTCTACACCACTTATCCTTGGCCTGGAGCCTATGCCAGGAGACCCAGGGCACGAGTTGGGGCACACCCTGGACAGGGTGCCAGTCCATCACAGGGCACACACTACAAACTACAGCAATTGGGAAACTTGGACTGTAGGAGGAAACCTAGAGCACCTGAAGGTACGGGGAGAACATGCAAACTCCACGCTGCAGAATAGAGGTCGGATTTGAACCCTTGACCCTGAAGGTGTGAGGTCACTTTGCTTAAAAAGAAGAGATATAGGGCTTGTATGGGAACTTACTAACTTGAACCTCTATTTGTTCTATTGAGAAAAAAAAAAAACTAGATTGTTTTGTTATATACCTGTATATATTTTTTACTTATGTGAAATGTACCCAACAACAACTTTTATGTACCCGGTTGTATGCTAATGACTTTGTCACTTGGTCACAAATCCATAAAGCACATGTGTACTTACCTAAAAAAAATAAAGACAATCCAGCATTAAACCAGTGCTCAGTCATTAATGTGTCATGCCATCACTGCATCTCAAGCAATCTGATATCAGGGAACTCTGGTTTAATTAGTCATGATGTGATTTTATCTCTAACTGTTAATTTTATTGGTAGCATTTAGTAAAATTTGTATTCTTGTTCCATTTACATCAAACATCCAATAATACATAGCCAAAACAAGTACAAATATCATCCCCCTGATCTCTGCACCAATCTGAACATGGAACTATGCCATGATTTGTAAGAGTTATACCAGTACCATATGCTATGTTATCTTATTAGAACACACATCATTAAGTAATTAGCATAAAACAACTACACTTATCACTCAAAGTGCCCAGATCCGTTTGGCATTTTATATTTATGTATTTCTATACATATAGTTTGTGGATTGTCTAGTATGCTGATGACCTGTTGAAAATTTGTAAAAACTGTAATTTGTCTTTTCTTGATTCCATATCATTGTTGCAAACATTGATGGATATATACCACTCATAAACTAACAAAAAACTGGCCAACATGTCCTTTCCCAATACAACCCAAGCCCAAGATATGTCTTTCCATGCTTTGTATGTCTACTGTATATTCACATTACCAGCCTGAAGTGTTACAGATCTCAAGAAATCCCAAGCATATTTTTACAAAAATGTCATCCATTGTTTGAAATGATCTTGAAATTGAGTGATCCCACAAATACAATATGACGTGCCTTTACCCCGGATATGGATAGCAAATACAGATCGATGTGCATGCTGTTTCATAGTAACAAACACGTCCACATTCGAGTCCGATAAAAGTCACTTGTAATTTTAAATCTCAACTGTCATGATCGGGAGATCAAATCTGACCAAAAAATAAATAAATAAACATTCTGATTTGGTTTGATTTTTGATCCCACATGAAAGAAATCTTAAGACACGTTATGACTCCTAATCTTTTCCGCACAACAAAGCTTTGACCAAAAGTGTGATCTTTGTTTAATAGTCAGTGTTTGACCCTGGATCCTCTCAAAGTTTCTCCTTTATTTGGATTCAGGAGTTTATCCTTGGCAGTGCTGTCTCTGGCTCGTTCATTAAGAACTCGAAATCTCCATCAGGTGGTTATTTTAAAGCTTCTTTGTGACAATATATTGCAAGGTGCTAGCCAAGTAACACTGCATTAATATGTCCCTCAATGCAGTTATAACAATTTATCTGTCAAAATGTACTTTCACCTCCAAGATGCATTATCAAAGTTTTCCCTCACTTTTAAAATCAGGAAATCTCTCTGTTAGAAATGGGGTAAAAAAAAATAGAAAATAGAAATGGGGTTGGTGAAAGTGTTAGAAATCCTATTAATTTTGCATGGGATCAGGCTGTCCTGGCTCTGCAATATTTCATCCTACTATATATCTGTATATATAAATGAGATGACGATAAAAATTGACTTGAGTAGTTGTGTTGTACATGAATCAGATCTATGACCAGCTGCTTTGTGATGGTGGGCATCTGGACAGGGGCTGGTCATAAAAAGTCCAGCTGGGTTTTGTGGCTCAGGAGAAGCATGGCATCTGGGGGGCTTGTTTTCACCCTTCTGCGCCAATCGCTTCTGCTGCCGTCATTCGCTTCAGACCCACTTGTTAGAAGATCACCACTCCCTGCATGCCAGGCTAGCACTAAATACTGAAAAATCACCTCTGGTTGATGCTGGAGAGCTGGACTTTTTCACAAGTGGGTGGATTAGTTTATTTTGTCTTCTCTCTAGTCTTCTTTGCCAGATATTTTAAATAATGGACTATTCATCAGAAAGAGCATGCGTTTGTTCATTTGTGCGTTTTCTTACTTTGGAGAGTTTGCTCATATATTTCCAGGCATAAATTTACCAGACAGACCTCATGGAGCACGGTGTTCATTAGCTGCATCTGTTTCTGATGTTTATCTGTGTTTCATGTTTCACTGACCCAAGAACTTTGTAGCAGCTGGGAACCAAACCCCCTCACAGACCTCCATTTTTACCTTTCACCTCACTACACCTATATGTGACCCCTCTGACCTTTTAGGAAATGAGCCAAAGTTGCCACTAGCCATATTGCCCTTTACCTTACAGTGATCGTGCAGTCCTTGTATTCAAATGTTTTGGGTCTCACAGTGAAGATTTGAGATGAGAGAACTGTTCCAGATCTCCTGAGTATAATTCGTCACACTCCTTCATCTAGTTTTGTTTTAAAACAAACAAACAAAAAAAAAAAACAAATAAAACAAAAAACTTTCTTGCTGACTGATTAGATGTTTAGGTTTAACCCTAACCTTAACCCTTTCTTTTACAGAGTCCTAACTTCCAGAAAATCAATTTTTTTCATTTTCAATCTGAATTTTTTTTTTCCATTCTTATTTTTTATTAACATTTTCCTATTTATATTTACCGTGTATAAAACTGCAAAATCACACTGTTTTGCAATATTTGTTAACTTCAGTATTTCATCCGCTTTCTTTACTATCCCAGTTGTATAGAATTCCCTGAAGACATGTTCAAGTCAAAGGACTTGTGATGAAATTTCTGGTGAATGAAGGCGCAAAAGTGATTGACATTTACAGAAGACTTTAAGTGGAAAGCATGAAAATTTGTCAGATAACTTGACGCCAACTTGCAAAATAGACACATCTTTCTATGTGAACTATACATACAATCATTCACCAACACCTCTTGCACATTACAGGAACTCGGCAGGGAGTTATTGCCACATCCCCTGTATAGTCTTGACCTCGCTCCAAGACATTTCTACATGTTTGTGTCATTAGAGGAGTTCCTGGGAGGCCAGAGGTCCAGATTTAAAGCAGGCAGCCAGATCATGGCTCTGGCGTACTGAGAAAACTTTCTACCTTGATGG
>JAOVVA010000037.1:3336477-3347746 GCA_028565275.1 Leiocassis micropogon | reverse complement strand
GAGGCCAGAGGTCCAGATTTAAAGCAGGCAGCCAGATCATGGCTCTGGCGTACTGAGAAAACTTTCTACCTTGATGGGGTCCAAGCACTAGTGAAACACTGGGATAAGTGCATTAGTGTAGCAGACGATTATATAGAGAAATAAAAGGAGTTTTAATTTCATAACTCTTCTTTTCAATCAAAAGTCCTGGTTTAAGTTAAACACCCTTGTACATTTGTATTTGTTCTTATCTTTATCTATCCTTTTACTCCTTTTTTTATTCTATTGTATTCATTGTGCGATATCTATCTATCAATCTGAAGGTTTAATAATTGTACATACATTCTATATAATAATTTCTTTGCTTACTTTATGCCTCTCGACACCATATTGTATGGATCCACGGCTTTAAGGTCAAGACCAAGAACACTTATTTAATCCATTAGGAAAAAAACTAATCCAATTTTCTCCAAAGCAGGATTATATAATGCTCCACTAATTGCATCAAAAGGATTTGCTCTTATCTGCTTTAATAAAAAGGTAATGACACTAACACAAAACACATTGAAAACCTTGTTTAGTGGGTCACAAGTTTAGAGATGATTGCCTCGAGCAATATGCTTGTGTTGTACACAGTATATAAAATTTTTGAACCCAATCGTGTTTAAAAAGGAACATTTTAGATATATACAGTACTTAAGATATTAAAGATTTACCATTTAATTAACTATTATTATATAGATTTTCCAGCCAAACCAGCATGAAAGTATATTTGTCTTGATTAGAAATAACGTACAATTAAGTAATAAACAGCTCAATAAACTCATGCATTTGTTCCTAATGGTAATAGACTCGGACTTCCGGACCCTACTCTTCCAAGAAGTCCGTTCTTGTGGACTCCGTGTAATTGACATTTTAGTGGATCCTTGTTCAAAAACAAGCCATAAAGGGCTTAGTAATTAACTCATGATTCAAGTCAGATGTGTTTAAAGGAAAAAAAGGGGTACAAGGGGGTCTCCAGGACAGAACATTAAAAAAAACTAACAAAATAAAACCCCAAAAAACAATGTTGTTATTCCCATATTTGCCAAAGCATCTGAAATATATGTACACTTTTTTTTTTATTTTTTTTTTTATTTTTTTTTTAGGAATTTGTGTAATCACACTCAATCACATTTATGTTGTTACTTAATCAACCAATCAAGTAGCAGCACTGCAATGTACAAAGTCATCCAGGTACAGTTATACTACAAGTATATGTAGTAGATGTTCACATCAAACATCAGAATGAAAACAGATGTGATCTTCCTGTCCATGGCACGGTTGCTTGTGCCAGACTAGTGGATCTCAGTATTTTAAAAAGTGCTGAACCTTTGGGATTTTCACACGTCCCAGTTTACAAAAAAAAATAAAAAATAGTGGTGCAGAAAAAACAAGAACATCTAACAAGCAACAGTTCTGCAAGATGAAATACCTTGTTGATGAGACATGTCATTATATACTGTACAGTACGACGTCCTTCTTGTTTTTTTCCATCACATTTATTTTCTTATTTCTCAGAATCCCGATGGGTGGGGCTTCTTATAGGGACTTCACCCCTGTGCACAAGGCACACATCTTACGACATGGTTTTAGAAGATAATGAAAATGATATAAATCTTCGTTCTGACCAGATCTCGACCCAGTTGAACACCTAGGAGAGATTTTGTAGTAATGTGATAAAGAGCGACAGTCATCGCCACCACCAGCTGTAGAAATATATATCTTAGAACAGCGGTGTTCATTACTGCATGAGATATTTTTCAGGAAAGTTTTGTCATGATCTCTCGACACCTTGCACATCTTATGGTGGTTTATCCTTTAATGTGTCATGTGTGTTCATATTCAGTTCCCCTTCAGTTCTTTCCATATCCCCTTAGGGATTCTGTGCTAACCAGCTCAATGTATGAACTATGAATATATGTATGTGGTGTGTGTGTGTGTGTGTGTGTGTGTGTGTGGTGCAGCTGCTGGGCCTGTCCAGCGAAGTCGATTAGGTGCAGATTAGATGATGAATGGTCGAGTCTGACACTATGGTGACGTCGTGTTAATTGGATTATTTACACACAATAGGTCCAGTGAACGGCCACCTAACATGCACTGAGGTTAGCGCACCGGGGGCATGGGCGGGTGGGGCGGATCTGTGCCCATGAATCAATAACATAAAGCAGAAATTGTCTAAAGATACTAAAAGCAAACTATGACACACAACATGATAGACCTTATATTTAAGTTAGGCTTTTTCATTAAAAAGTAAAAAAAAAAGAAGAAGAATTTAAGACAAGAATTATTTTTAATATGTTTGTACTTCTCAGTATTGGATTTCAGACTCTTTTTTTCTGCGAATAAAAGTCTCTTCTCTGATCAAAACATGACAGAACTGAACTGAACAGGGCTGAACAGTTTTTCCACCAGCAGCACTTCAGCTTGGCATCACCAGCCCCAATTCCATTACTTATGATTCTCACCTGTAAATATTTTAATATAGACTGAATTTTTACATCAGACTATGATGTAAGGTTCCACAAGGTTTGTCCTTCAGTTATGCTTTATATGTGACACCTTTATGAGTTTGATTTTGAAATTGCACAGAACCAGAGAGTTATAAAACTGTGATGTATTAAATGGGATAAAGATCCAAGATTGTGCTCTGGATATTAGAGGCTTTGAGATAGAATTGACAAAAAAATGAAAGAATAATTAAAAGTATAAAATGTACTCAGACTGACTAAAGTACTCACAGTTTACATTTTGCTCTAACCATATATTGTGCTCATGGGAACTGTTGTTTGTTTGTTTGTTTGTTTGTTTGTTTGCTGAAAAAAAAAATGTTTTAACTCAAAGATCTCATTGTGTAAATTATTGGCACCCCTTAATACTGAACAAAATTTTCTTAAAAGTAAATATGATACACATTTTATATTTTTATCAGATAAAACAAAACACATTTGCTAAATACAATTTTATGTATTTTATGTAGTGTCCGTAACCTTAAAATTATTATTATTTTTTTATTTTTCAATGATATTGTCATTCAGATGAAACTTGGCCGATTTTAGATTTCCCATGAAAAGACATAAACCTAAAAATCATTCTAAATTCGAAAATGCAAAATTGTTAAGTCATTGCAACATAAATTTGACATGGTTACAGACACTACAGATTTTTTAGCTTTTTAAGCTTTTACTAAAAATCTAATTAAGCAACAATGTTAACATGTCACATGCATTTTAGTATCAACACTCATAAAGACATATGAATAATTTGCATTTTAAATGATTTTTGTTTTAAGCGAGGCAGTATAAGGCTAAAAAATGGCCATTTTTAGGGAAGCAAAATTGGTCACTTCCATGTTACATAAACTTCAGAAGTAGCTTCTTTGGCATCAATACTGTGTTTTGGCCGACGGTATATTTTGGCTCCTGATCCGCTGATAAGTGTACAAACTCATATGCATTAGTCGGAAATGTTGTAAAATGATTAGTAGTCCAAGGTGTAACTTTTGCATTAATAAAAGACACTGTGTATTATGGCAGTTAATTAACCACTGGAGTTGAATTTTCATTTGTAAACAAAAAGCAGAAAATAAAGATTTTTTTTTCTCACCCACTACTCATTCATGGTGTTGCTTAATTCAAAGTACAATCACTAAAATTACTCAAATGCTTTAAATGAAAGCCTTGCGATGTATCTGGAAGGGAAAAGATCTATTTTAAAGTGCCTTTATACTTCAATTAACCACCTGCCGGATGTTAGAAGGTATCCACCATCATGCTGGGTTTTTAGCTGGACGGTGTGTTAGTGTACAGCGGCGTGGAGAGAGCGTGCCTTCATGCCTACCTCCTCTCCAAAGTGCATACATTCAGTGGAAAATTTCCGTGGATTGTTTTTTTATTAGGCTGAAGCTCCCAGGAGCTCGGCGACCAATAAAATCCAAACCAGATAAAAGAAGGAGAAAGACAGACAGAAAGAGGAAGCGGGAAAAGAAGGAGAACGAAAGCTGTAAAATCTTTTCCATGTTATCTCATATATCTCATACGAGACACAGTCACCTTTCTGTCTCTCTCTGAGCATCAAGCTTTTTTTTTTTTTTTTTTTCGAGGTTTTGAAGGACACGTGAGAAAGAGACGGCAAAGAAAAGAGCGCCATGAAGCTTTACGTAATTAAATGAATTATGAAACTGAACTTTTATCTATTTATTTATTTATTTATTTATTTATTTTTAAACGGCAGTATCGGTGTGAGTGAACAAGCAGACCTAAATTAAATAAATAGACAGCCATCTTGCTACAAAAGCAATCACAAGGCCTGTTTCCTCCACCACTTCCCTGCGCGTCCCCCACCACCAAGACGGAATCGACCCTCCCTCAATGTTGCGTGTCTACTGAGCGCACCGCAGGCCGCGGCAGCTCGTAAAGACGAGCCCGGAGAGACACAGAACTATCCAAGTCTGGCGAAGATAAACAAACGAGGGTATTCAGTGCACACTTTATGGGCTGCAAGGAGAATCCTGGCCTCCGTCACAAGCCTGAGAGATTCAATTTACACAATCGTAGAAAGGGCTCACACACTTACACACTTACTTACACGGAGATAGAGACTGAAGGGGAGGGGGGAGGGGGGGGTTGTAGGAAAGGGGAGAGCTCTGGAGTCTCTTCGTCTTACAACATCCAACTTAGAACAACAATAAATGTGCGGATAAATAAATGAATAAATAAAGCTTTTTACTCCTTTTTCCATCTGCGGATCGGATTTCCCTGGGACCATCTGGATCGTTTCCTTTTCAGCATGCTCCCTACTTCACAGATGCTCCCTTTGTAGTGCCCTCCAAATCTTAATAAGCAGTTAAAATATTTACAGAGCTGCTTTTCTGTCCCTTGCCCCAGCTCTTCCTCCTGCTTTCTTTCTTTTCTCTTTCCCTCCCCACCTTTTTTTTTTTTTTTTTGGGGGGGGGGGATCATTATTATTATTTATACCTTTTCAGGCACTAAAAATGGAGACGTCCACTAAATGTGATTGATTGGGCTTAAAAATGGCCATTATTCCCATTAAGGTCCACATGTCAGCGGCAGCTTTTGTACAGGGCCCTGTATTCCTAAGCTACCCAGTGATCCATGAGCTGGAGAAGAGAAAAGGTGGGAGGGAGGAGGGGGGGGGGGATGTTGTATCAGTCAAAAAAAAAAAAAAAAAGAAATGGTTGTGTGGTTCTCTATGGATCTTTTGGTTTGATTCAAAATACAGCTGCAGATCGGAGTCTGCAGACAGACAGACAGAGAGAGAGAGAGATGAAAGAAAAAAAAACTTGAGGTTTAAAAGGAGAGACTTTTTCATTCTTTGTGGTGAGACAAAACAAAAAAAAAGGTTTGTCACAATAAGATTAATAACTGAGGCGAGCTAATCAAAATTTGGCAACTTTAAAATAAACTCCAGTTCATTTTGTGAGATCTTTCTCTTTAGCGCTCCTTTTCTCTGCGCATATTCACGCATTCATGCAGCCTACATTGAAAAGCGTAATTGAATTTGCGCTACTCATGGGAACGGGAGGCCGTGCAAAAGGAGAGTGGGTGGGTGTAAGTGAGGGAGAGGGATGGAGGGAGGGATGCAGGGAGGGAGGGAAAGAGAAAGGGTGGGGGATCTGTTTAGGTTGTTGGTGTTGATTTGTTTGGTGTTATGTTTCGTATTTGAGCAAGATGCAAGGAGGAGTGAGGAACGAGAAGAGGAGAGAGAGTCAGAGAGAGATGTACAGAGAGAGAGAGAGAGAGAGAGAGAGAGAGGGGAGGGGAGAGAAGAAGAGTGTACATCATGCAGCAGGTGTTAAACACAGAGACTGAGTAATAGGGCACGTCATGCATTCAGTCAAATGTGTGGGTGTGTGTGTTAATCTACGACGGGTGTTCGAGTCAAACTAGGACTTTTGATTATGCAGAATAACAGAACACAGTTATAAGACTAAAACAGTCCTAATGCACTTATCCCAGTGTTTCGCTAGTGCTTGGATACCATCCATGTAGAAATGTTCTCAGAGCCACGATCAGACTGCCTGCTTTACTTCCAAAACCCTGGCCTCACAGGAACTCCTTTAATGGCCCAAACATGTAGAAATGGCTTGGAGGTCAGGGATGTACAGGAGAACGTGGCAGTGACATTTACATTCATGGCATTTGGCAGATGTTCAGTTTAGGGGTTAAGGGCCTTGCTTAAGGGCCCAACAGTGGCAGCTTGCTGATATTTGGGTTTGAGTCCCAGCTGAGTTCCTGTAACGTGCAAGTGGTGTTGGTGAACGGTACTAGTACTGTATGTGCAGTTCACATGCGTCTCGTCTGCCAGTTGGCGACAAGTTATCTGGCGATTTTCAAGCATCAAGCGTTTAAGTAATGAACTGTGACTCAGAGTCAGTGTTACTGCTCCAACAGTGATTGTTATCCTACAGTAGCATGTCCGGAAGTGTTGTATTCCTCTTATACAAAGGCTAAAGGTTATACTTTCTCATTTGTTGAACAACAAAAATCCATATAATTTATCCATTTAATGTTGTTAAAATGCCTGTGCAAGAAATTAGCTCAGACTTATCACTTCTGTTCTAGCAAATAAAAACAGTTTTCACTAAGTTTTTCTTAAAGAATATGAAGGCAAAATGCAGCCTTATGCCTTACACTTCACTTGAAACTGGAGACTCCTTCAATTCATCTGTAAACATTACTAAATGAGCTGCTGACAAACATATCAGCTCATTTCATTTCACACCATACAATTTGGCAATACATTGGTTAGAGCTGTAGCCTCACATCCTCAAGGGTTGAGGGTTCAATCCCTGCCTCGGGTGTAGGTGCATGGAGTTTGCATGATCTCCCTGTGCTTGGTGGGTTTCCTCAGGGTACTCTGGTTTCCTTCCACAGTCCAAAGACATGCAGGTTAGGCTAATTAATTTTCCCAAATTGCCTGTAGTGTGTGTATTTGTGTGTGACCTATGATGGATTGGAACCCTGTCCAGGGTGTACCCCACCTTATATAATAAGTGGTATAGACAATAAATAAATGAGCAGTTTACAATTTCATGTTGTGCTTTCTGTAAACCTTATGTAATGTACTGTATATATATTTCTATTTTTATTTTATTTTTATTTGTAACTTATTTTTTATTATAGCGAAATATTTCTAATTTAGGTGACAGACAGTCGTGTAAGCATTTCACCGCATATCATACTGTGTATAGTTGTGTATGTGACGGGGGCAAAAAAATAATCATTAGAAACTCAAATGAGCAGGTTAATTAAAAAAAACCCAGATTTGGACCCTGGAGTAGAGCTGATGTTGTGAAAAATAAATCAACTCCTTCTGACCGATTAGATTCGAGAATTCAACAGCAATAATAAAAATATATATATATATCTTTCACCAGTTTGAACAAATGGTGTTGAGATTTTCAAAACAAATAAACAACTTGCGAGATGAGATCACACACACGGAAAAATACCACTAATGATGAGACATCGAGTCATGACATGAAAACTTCAAAGGTTTTGCAAACAGCCTGAAATATACAAATTCACATATGCAGAGCTTCTTAATGCACAACAAAAGCCCGGTGTATCTCAATATGTTTAAAATGATCCACTGAACACGCCGAGTCTCGTTCCTGTTCTTTCGGAAGAGAGGATTGTACAGAGGCTTGCACAACTTCATGTGCTGTACACCGTGTGCATGTCGAGAGCACTTAACACATTTTACTAACATTTATCACAGTGAAGTCATGGGAAATGTACACAGACAAGCATAAGCGCAGCTGACCTAATGGCTAATTTACACACACACACACACACACACACACACACATTAGTATTGCGGTGAGAAGACGTGTAAGCTCTTAATGTTCAGGAAGTGAAACTCATAGACGTGTGTGTGTGTGTGTGTGTGTGTCTGTGTGTGTCTGTGTGTGGAGCGCTTCTGAAAGAACCCATTAAGATGGAGGTTTTAGGGGCATTGTTAAAATCAGGAAGGGGTAATTTCATCTTGCAGACTTTTTTCTCTTGAAGAAAAAAATGTCAAAGAAAAAAAATGATTTCCAAATATAAACTCAGAAGACTTGCACATGTTTCTAGTTTACCTCCTTTATGTAGTAATAATAATAATAATAATAATAATAATAATAACTACTATTATTATTATTATTATTATTATTATTATTAATTTATTTTTTATTTTCCCCAAAACCAAGGTTTCCTAAGTGTATATGCAAAGATAAAGTATACTTGATCAATAAATAAATCTCAATAACTATCAATAAAACAACAACAAAAAATAATAATAATGTTTTATGTTATTCTGATTTTCTCTGTCTAGGCTTTACATTTGGGAAGCACCATGTGGAAATGCTTTCTTTTATTATGATCTTTCAGGAAGGAAAAAAGTTACAGATATAAGTTCAATATTTCAAAAATATTGAATATTTTCATTAACTATTAATAGTATTTTGAATAGGCCAGATCTGACAGCCATGATCTGTATTTGACCCACACCAGATCAGATACAGCTAAGGAAAAATTATGAGCTTGATCTGATCCTGTATATCATTATCTCTATAATAATTTAAAAAAAAATGATCTGTTTTTATATTAATTGTTTAATCCCACTTTAAAATCAAACCAAAGCTTGCATGTTTGTTTCTCAGTCTACTGTACAAAAGGTCTTCATGTCCTCCACGTTTGTTTAATCAAGGTCACACACTGACTCACACAGCAGATCAGAACATTTAGTTGATAGTTGTAATAGAAAAATCTACATTTCCACTAGTGTGCACATTTTGTTCCTTGGTTTTTGTTTACTATGCATATTTCATAGCCAGCGTTGAAGCTGGTCACGCTCAGCCAATACGCCTCTGCACTGGGTCACTGAATAACACTGTTTTTATCGTATGAGCATCAAGGCCACGTGTGGGTAGGCTCGCTAATTATTAATAAGGATATTTTCCATTTTATTTGCACTTTGTAATTTGTTTAAAAATTGTTTCTCGCACTTTGGACCGTGCGTAAATGGAACAGGTGCCAGACAATAACAGAGCTCCGTGAAGCCAAGTTATCTGTCTCAAAGGTCAGCTGCGTATGACAAATATACAACGGTCAAAGAGTTCATCTCCTCTTACAAATTCATATACAGGACATATGCAGAATTAAAAACAGTCAATTTTAATATCAGTCACTCACTCAAATATAGTATAAGAGGCATACAAGTTAAAGTTTTGTTTTGATTCTGTACGATCAAAAATTAAAGGACTTTTGATCGTCCAAAATAACAGAACATGGTTATGAGAGTAAAAACTAATTTATTTCTCTATATAATTCCCTGCTACACTAATGTGCTTCACTAGTGCTTGGATACTATGAAGGTAAATTGTTTTCTCGGTACACCAGAGCCATGATCGGACATCAGAAACTCTGGCCTCCCAGGAATTCCCTTAATGGCCAAAACATGTGGAAATGGCTTGGAGGGAGGTCAGGACTGTACAGAGGATGTGGAAATAACATTGACATTTAGGCATTTGACAGACGCCCTTATCCAGAGCGACTTACATTTTTATCACATTATACATCTGAGCAGTTGAGGGTTAAGTGTTAAGGGCCTTGCTCAAGGGCCCAACAGGGACAACTTGGTGGTCGTGAGATTTGAACCTGGGACCTTCTGAACCATCCAATTCCTTAACCACTGAGCTACCTCTGACTCATTAACATTTCCATTTATGGCGTTTGTCAGATGCTCTTATAAAGTTTAGGGTTAAGGGCCTTGCTTAAGGGCCCAACAGTGGCCCTTAAGCAATCCACCAAGCTGCCCCTGCCATAACTCACAGTCGAGTTCCTGTAATGTACAAGTGGTGTTGATGAATGATGTGTGTACGGTTCCCACAGACAGATGTGTCTCCTCCGCACGTTGGTGACAAGTTATTTGTCGATTTTCAAAGATCAGGCGTTCACTTACTAATATGTTCACAGGAACGACTGCAGTGAGCTCCGAGCTCACCAGTGCCACCTCGGCCAGGATCGTCGTTTATGGACAAACAGTCTCATCATTTGTACTCTGCTTGAAGTCACATTAAAGAAAAAAAAAAGACCAAAAAGTGCATAAGTATGTTGTCGAGTGACCTATAAAAATAGCTCAGTATCATTCTGTAGTAATAAACACTGTTCTAAAATACAACCCGTCCGTCTCTGGAATTTCTTCATATTTTGCTTCCAAAGATCCAGACTTTCTTAGATTTTAATATACTTAAAAAAAAAAAATTCTTCTTCAGGCTTCCATGGAGGACTTTTTTGTCTCTCATTTAGTCCCTGTACTTGAGCAGTTTCAGAAGAATGTTTTTGTTTCTTAAGCCACAATGTGACCTAGGAATTATGCAAACATTAAAAAAAAATCTAACTTAAGGCATGAACCAGTGAAAAACAGGTGCAGATGATGACAGATGATGACAGATGATCAGGCCGGTGATTAGTATACTGATGGTACTGAATGCTGAGAGGTTGGAACAGATGAGAGGGGAAATGAGGTCGCTGCTCAGGTTGTTACATAAACAACTGATTTTTAAATTGTATCTTTAGGCACTTTGCAGCCTGGCACAGTATAACGTTTGTTCACATTTCTTTAATTTAATTTAGTATTGGAAATGAGGTGTCAATACCTGCACTGGTCTGTATGCATTTCACACAAGTTCAGTGCATAACATTTTCTCTATTATACTATAACTACACTATTCTATTCTATTATATAAGACAACCAAGCACATTCTCTTTAAACCCAGAGTGTATGATCGTGTCCAGACGAGAGATGGCTAATGCTGGTCTAGTGTGTGTGTGTGTGTGTGTGTGTGTGTGTGTGACCTCATCTCTTTGTTCAGCTGGAGAAGCCGAGGGCCACCCGCCTTTATTTACACTTCTGTACAGACAGCTCTTCCTTTTCAGAGGAGTGGGAACTCATCTTTACCTCCTCTCGGCCCTGTCTTATCTCTCTTCCTGCCCCTCACATGTTTTACCTTCTCTATTATTCGCTTGTCTCAAGCCGTCTCACATCACTCTTTACTCTCAGGTAAAGTAAAAAGTAAAGTATAAGGCCTGGGGGTAAGGCCTTATTTATGATGATCAGGAATTCCTAAAGTCCTAATGTTTCTGTCATGGATCAAATGTGTGCTCTTAGAGTTTATTTGACTAAGCTTTTTATATATATATATATATATATATATATATATATATACAGTGGTGTGAAAAAC
>JAOVVA010000037.1:3305804-3315866 GCA_028565275.1 Leiocassis micropogon | reverse complement strand
ATAGTACATAATTTGACCATTAATTTTGTGACATTATAGGGGAAGCTGAGCTTCCCTTGCAGTCTTAAAGAAATCGCAACTGATATATATATATATATAATTATTTTTTATTTTTTTATTTTTTTAAAATAATTTTCATATATAATACGAGGAGTGTTCAAATCAAGCTGGGACTTGTGATGAAATGTCTCGTGAATAAAGGTCTAAAACATTGTACGTTACAGGAACTCCGCTGGGAGTCATTGCCACATCCTCCGTACAATCTTGACCCTGATCCAAGCCATTTTTACATTACAGGAGTTCCTGGGAGGCCAGCATTTTAAACGTGACACATGACTCTAGTGTATCCAAGCACTAGTGAAACGCTGGGATAAGTGCATTAGTATTGCAAGGGATTATATAGAGAAATAAAGGGAGCTTTTTTCATTCTCATAACTCAACATCAAAAGTCCCGGTTTGATTTGAACAACCCTCATATGTGTTATAACACTATAACCATTAAGCTATTAGGCTCATAATATGCAACATGAAGGTACCACAGGTTTATGAAGTGCTCCGTCTATAACTGTATTACACACACACACACACACACACACACACACACACACACACACACACTTATAAACATCCTTCCTAGACATTATAAAGCATTGTACGATATATTGCATCATTTAACATTATATAACATTATACAGGAACAAACTAATTATGAAAAGGAAGCATCTTAATTATAAATATTGTGTGTTAGAGTTTGTATGTTCACCTACGTGTGTGTGTATGTGTATGTGTGTGTGTGTGTGTGTTAAAGGGTTTTAAAGCAGTGAAATTCATTATGCTTTGTCAGTAGATGGCTCAATGTATTGAATGTATTCTCTCTAAACTAATTGACTGGTATGGCGGAGCGGCTCTGAATTACGCCAATAGACCCAGCCGAGGCAGGTTGGACTTGATTTATTGCTTTGAATGCTGAGCTGAATCAATGCCACATTCCCCCAAAACTCCAATCATTGTTATGGCAGAGAATAGGGAGATTATGCCGTCCTAATGAGTTTCGCTCACTCAGTGTTCCCGCACCATTCAACTCAAAATCATATTTAATGGCCGTTGGACGTCGTGCTGCAGTGCGTGTTCGCTTTCTGAACCGGTTCACGTTAAACCATCGTTTATTCAGTAACACATAAACCCCGGGTTTAGTGAACACGTTGTCCGTTTATTCGAAGATGACTAACCGAGGAAGCTCAAACTTTTGCCTCACCTCTTGCCTCTTATTCTAGTCATCTGTTCATTCATTATTTCATTCCTTTATTCAGAGCCGTTGATCGCAGTTGCCTGGGCGTCCGGATGAGAAATGCTGTGAATGTATATTACATTAGTGCAGGGGTCACCTCTCTTTCTTTTCTCCCCCAGAGCAAAGCCCGCATTTGTCCCGCTCGTCCCTGAACGGAGCCCATGCTTATATTTCCACAACTGCTACTGCATTCATTTGCAAATGACCCCCTCTCTCTCTCTCTCTCTTTCTCTCTCTCTCTCTCTCTCTCTCATCCTTTTAATACCTAAAAGTGGAAAACCTCCAGAGTTTGTAATGAGAGCACAGAGAAGCAAACATTTGGCTTCCCTTCTGCCCCAAATTTAGGTTTCCTCTCTCTCTCTCTCTCTCTCTCTCTCTCTCTATCCCACTTCCAGAGCTCTTTCTTTTTTGGCCGGCGTATATTCATTTCTCCCCCTCGCACTTAATCTCTCTTTTCCTCTCAGAGTCTCTTTCACTTGGTGACATGCACAGAGATAAACCTCGCTGGTGGTGTTTATATCGCGCAACGTTAACATAAGGAAGCTGCATACGCACATCGATGGAGGTTTTATTGGCTCGGTTAATTACATTTTTTCTTGTTGTCTCGGGCAGAATTTTACTACAAAAAATATTTCATTGTCCATATATAGGTGCAGCATTAAACATAGAGGAGTGTCCTGTTAATGGGCAATAATTAGCTACATTTCCATATGCGTAACATGTTGGAAGGGAAATGCATAAAAATGCCCTGCGTAATGATATCGTTATTTATAGGTTTTGCATTATTAGGATATTTTTTTTAAATGGCTGTTTGTTGTTTAGTTAGTTCTGTTATTTATCATTTTTTATTATATCTATTAAGCTGACACTTCGTTCTATTTTTATTACATTATTACAAAGCTTTGTAAAGCAACAATGAGTCTGAAAAAGATATTACAGCAATGTAAAATTCTTTCTTGTTTGTTTCTAAAAATGTTCACATATATTACATCTTTAACAATTTTTCACTCATTTTCCTGTTTAACACTTCTGCTACATTTTTTTTTTTACCAACAAAAATCTGAAAAAAGTTTTCAAATACTGTATATGCTAAATTAAACAGAAAACATCATATGTATATGAGCCCTGATTTACAATTTTTCCATTTTATGATGCTGTGAAAGTGATATAAATTCATCTTGAATTTTGATCTTTTTACATTCTAGCAGCTAGTGATATTACACACTGTCGTGATGCGGCAGCAGGACATAACTGCACCATCGCACTATAGGAGCATCCATATTTGATTTCATCATCACTATTACCTTAAATTATCACTTCTGTTTCATACATTGTTGAACACTTCAATTTGCTACAACACTTTGAAAATAAAATGTAATATCACTATTACAATAATAATGGATGTTTAATGGTCTGCAACGCACTGTACTTACTTGGTGGTAAAATTTGTAACGCTTAACACAAATTGGTGTTAAATTTTAGGTGATTTTAAAATTTAGTGATGGAGTTAATGTTCGTAACTTTTTTGGCAACTTAAAATATCCACCTATATCGCCCTTGCTGGTTCAAATCTGGACAAAACTTTCATTAAGTCAAGGGCATGCACAAAATATTCCATAAATAAATAAATAAATAAATATTACAAATAAATAGGCTTATAATATGTAACATGAAGTCACTGTATGAGCTTGTTTTTTTATGAAGTCCTCTGTCTGTAACTGCATTATTTATACACACACTTGCTAGACAATTTAACTCATTATACCATATATAATGTTTCATATACAGTTACAGGAACATACTTATAAAAAGGAAACAGCTAAATTATAAACAATTCATAAACACCATGGATATTTAGTTAAAGTTACAATTTCAATAAATAAATAAATAAATAAATAAATAAAAGTTAGATTTCTTAAACACCTAAAAGGTTTCAAGTCTATTGAAATATACAGTATATTGATATTATTTGTTTTGTGAAAAACCATGAAATAAAATTCTAGGGAAAAAGTCTACTGTATACTGTATGTTACCCAATTTGCATGAACCCTTGAAAGTCCTGCTAAGATATTTTATTTACCTCTCTCTTTCAGAAACTGGTTTTAAAACTGGTATCAAAGCTCAGAACCATAAACCTCCCAAACAACATCCTTAAGGAGCAATTTTTTTCAGGAGTGGACTAAATTCTACACAGCTACTGAACCATCTTCCAATAGATTTGATGTAGAGTAAATAAATAATTCACACGTCCAACTGTTCGCCACATCTCCAGAGGGTGTGTGTAATATATTAGGCAGGTTAAACTGAGGTCAAGCCACTGGGAGCTGAACTCCCATTCTTAAGGTCAGAGTTAACCTTCTTCAGGTTTAACAATTGAGCTATTACACAGATCTGAATATGTGTCTGAGAAGTCCCACTGCTCCGAAACTGCAGTTTACTCATTGATTACATGGGAGATATGGATTGGACAGGCTATAGGGTGTGATGTACGATGATGAGAAGATTTTATGTTTGCCAGTCAGCAAGTACAACCACACAAAGATATGTAGAGGCGTATTGTGTACATTTTACTCAGATCGTACATTAGCTCTGGCATCATATGAGGAGATGGAACGTGTACTAGCCTGTGCTTCATACAAGGGGTGTTCAAGTCAAACCGGGAATTGTGATGCAATTTCTTTTGAATGAAGATGTAAAACCCATTGAGACTCTTAGCCACAGTGAAACATTTAAACTATTTTAAAGAAGGCCAGGAATGACATTACCATCCAAGGTGGTTCGAAGCCTACTGCAGTCATTCCCCTAAACATTCATTGTTCCTGATCCCTGAAAATCAACAGATAACTTGTGGTTAGCTTAAGGAACAGACACATCTGTCTCTATGAGAACTGTACACACAATCATTCAGCAACACCACATGCACATTAAAGGAACTCAGCTGTAGGTTATTGTCCTGACCTCTTCAAGCCATTTCCACAAGTTTGGACCTTTTAAAGGAGTTCCTGGGAGGCCAGCGTTTCAGACATGAAGCGAGCAGTCTGATTATAATTCTGGGTTACTGAAAAAACTTTCTACCTTTCTAACCAAGTGCTAGTGAAATGCTGGGATAAGGGCATTAGTGTAGCAGGGGATTATAGAGAGAAAAAAAAGGGAGTTTTACTTACTTTCATAACCGTACAATCAAAAGTCCCGGTTTGACTTAAACACCCATCGTACATAATTATTGTTCCATAAAAATGAAGTGACAACAGTGAACTGTGTTTAAATGTATATTAAGTAAAATGTTTGATGATGCGAAAAGTAGTGGTGTTGTTTATCACATCCACGTTGATTAGTTTCCATTCACAGCATGTCCTGAATCATTTCATTCCTCTAACACTACAAGGATTTGACTAAATTTTCAATTAATTCAATGATATATTGAATGAACTCAGTAATGAATTTTTCATCCATTTATTACTACATGAAATGTTACAAAACTCCACAAATCAAGTCACTTCCTGTTATACTCACACTGACACTGGAGACTCCTTCCAAAAATACTAATTCAACATTACTATGAAAAACAAACTTGGCAACTGGTCCATATTCATTTGCTTATTGTTAGGTTTAGGTCACACTGAACAATAACAACAATAAGAGCAATAACAAGAATATTAATATTAACCTGTGATTTGCTTTGCTGCTCTTATAGAAAATTAATCATCACCTTCTGACCAGTCAGAATTGAAAGTTCAACAATGCTGTGCACAAAAAAAATTGAACATTGTGTAAAAATTTTTATCATTTGTTTAAGCAAAAACTGTGTGTGGGTGTGTGTAAGATTTGCTCTAAAACAGTCTTCAGCAGTAAAGTGCTTACATATTCCCATTAAAACTTGTCATTTAGGACTTGACCCATCTCTGTCTTGGGAGCTCTGCTCAATATGCTCTGTTCAATCCTTCTGCGTGTGATATTTGATGATGCACTGCTTCCATCAAGCGAACAGTAATTTTTCGCCTAATGAGAGCCACACTCATTTACCATATTGATTATGCAAAGCGAATATGCAACAGCGCTGATCAATAGGCGAGTCATTTCCAATTTAGTCATCACAGTGACAAACTAATTACTTGCCCGGCAATTTATTAAAACACTCAAAAACCAGTTCAGTTTAACAAGCGAGGAATTATTCCCAACATGTCAACTTCTCAAATCAAAGTATGAATTATATTCTCGAGGGGAACAAGGGAGATTTTGTGTGTGTGTGTGTGTGTGTGTGTGTGGCAGATGAGTGGGGTTGAAGTATCCATATGGTGTGTGGTTTGATCCAGTATAAACCTGAGAAGCTTAAATCACTGCATCCTGATGGAGAGGTGAGCTATAGCATATGTCTCCCTCTTTCTCTCCTCTGTGATTGTCACCTGATTGAAAACAGGCATTGCTAGGACTTGTATAGTAAATGCACATATGCAAGGATGCTCTAGTATCTTTTATCTAATCTCTCTCACGTGCATCTGATGCATAGATAAATATTGATTCATCTTCTATATCACTTATCTTGTGTATGGGGTGAAGACTTGGGGCACAAGGTGGAGTACCCCCTGGATAGGGTGCCAATCCATGTAGTTCTCTCTAATGAGCCTTAGACAAGAATACAGCACTAAAAGAGATACGAAAATGAAGAGGAGAGAGAGAGAGATTGTGTAAAATGGTTCTTTGCACCCAGTTTTGAAGTTTTTTTTTTCTTTCCTTACGCTTCCTTCCAGAATAGACTCTGCAAGTGTCAAGCCTCTTTACCTCTAATTACAGAGCCAAAGCAATTACAGGTGAGAGAGAGAGAGAGAGAGAGAGAGATGGTGAGAAAGGATAAACCACAATGTGTTTTATTCCGTTTGTAAAGTGCAAATAATCCCATCAAAGAGAACAATTGCCTCCCACCTGCCTGCAAGTCAAACCCTCCTCTCAGCTAACCAATTACACACAGCTAAACATGTCCTCTGTCACTCTCTTTCACACACACACGATGGAGAGATTAAAAGACTGTTTTCTCTTACTTTGGTGCTGTTATTAATCCTTTACATTAATTCTTGTCTTTTAGATCTTATAAACAATAGTTTTAGTTCTTCAAAGTCCAATTGAACCTGTATACACAAAACTAGCCCGCGACTGGGGCTAGCGCATTTAACTACAGTACATACCAGGAACCTTTTAAATAATTAAGCAAAACAATTGCAACAAGGCACACTTGAAGGTGTAGAAACTTAATATATTAACATCAACATTTTCCTCAGATCTGTTGCTAAAAAATTTTATTCAGACCTGAAACTTATGTACAGAATACACAGTTATAGTGTGTAATGAAGTAATGCATGCTAGTCAAACTAGCGCTAATGAGTTAGCTAGGTAGCAGGTAACCATAAAGTCAAAATACAAATGATATAAAGGCACATTAAATAGAAGTAGAAATTAGAAAAAAGGGGAAAAAAGACATTTTTAAATGTAACAATTGCTAAACTGGATCGCTTAGGCTTTAAAAGAAATCTACTCTACATGTACATTTCTTTTGCAGAGATAACACAGTTTGAGGGGGAAAATGCAAACATGGGTTACATTTGATACTCAAACTTGTTTAACAATCCTATAAACCAAATATTCTTATGAAATCTTTTCTTGTAAGGTCTTACAGTAACTAGCATCACTAAATTAGCCATAGGCTGGAGCTAACAATTTAGCTAGACAGCAGGTAGTTGCTATGTCATTTATACAAACAATATGTGTGCAAACGCAAAATATCTTTGGACTATTCATTTTTTTCAGATGTGGTGATGAAATTACTGAGACAAGTCCCTAGCTGCACTAAATAGGCAGTTATAAGAAATTTATTTTTATGTTACACACAGGAAAAAAAGTTTACAACAGGTTACATGTTACAGTTATAATGTTAATTTAAGGACTTAAGTAGGAAATTTCTCATGAAATCAACTCTTATGACATATTAAAGCTACTCATGTACTAGTTAAACTAACCTAACAATTTACCTACATAGTAAGTAGTCATTAATAAACAATGTAAAGACAGAACAACAACAGAAACATAAAAAGTCAAACAAAACAAAAAAATTGAGAAGATTTGAGAAAATAATTCCGGGTTATCTGATCATTTGTCATCAAAATCACTGTGAATACAAAATTAGCATAATAACATATTAGGAAAATTTTTTTATACTATGTCTATCTATCTAAATTTAAAAAAAGGTCCATACATTGGTCATAACTCGCTCTTTCTGTGATATCTTTACATTTCATACATTGGAGGACCTGAAACCAGCCTTAGAAATCTTCCCTTCTCTATGTACAGTATGTCTGTCTGTCACAGAATCAAACAAAACTGGCTTGATAGAATTCAGCGAAACTTTGCCAGTTCTTAGGTACTTGCCAGAAGTTAAACCTAAGTAAAGTACTATGTTAAGTAGAAGTAACGTTATAATCAGTTTTGTGCCAGATTAGAAACCGCAAGTTTTGACAGTGTACTATGCATGCATCAAACTTTGGGCGTGTCTTAAATCATCTGCTAGACAGAATTTAATGAAACATTTGCAGTAGTAAGTAAAAATAATGTTATGAACAAGGAGACATGTACATGGACTTCAACCTGAAATAATATCATCACTGATTACATTAAAGCTAATCAGCTTATTTTTAGCTGTAACTTTTTAACTATTTCCGCAAACTCTTTAACCATCAATGACAGGTACTAACGCTAGTATACTACAGTATATATTTTGACTTTACCATTAACAAGTATTAAGAAATATTAGAGATAGGTTTAAACACAAAAAGCTAGAAGTTGTACATTAAATTCGAGTTTCTACAAACTCTGAGCTGTGATGTAATCAATTGAACTTTAAATTCAATTGTTCTAGCATGCTCTATGTTTTTTGACATTGTGTGTAAAATTGTCAGTTCCACCCAACACGTTTCTGATGAAAGTTTACCTGATTTTATAGCCCTTTTTAAACACAGAGAAACTTTGAGTTGATGCACTATTTCATCTGGTAATTACGCCGTTCGTTACATTCCTTTCTGTTAGAGATGAATGAGAGAGCGGGAAACGGCTGAACCCATTTTGGCATGTTAATTTCATAGCCGTATGAATTTATGGTCTAAAGCCTGGGGGCTGAGGAAAGCTCTAAAAGGTCGGAAAAAGTGTAATTGCTGTAAATCCTCGCTAAAACATAAGGAATATCAAAGCAAATCATCAATCACTGATTACTGAATTGTTGGTTTGTAGAAGACAGAGGAATCAGCCAATTTATATAAACAATATAAATAATTAGCTGCTTATGATACACCATGTGGTACATATTGTTTCAAATGAACTGTTTTTTATTTAATAATGTTTTTAAAAGAGGTGTTCGAGTCAAAGCAGGATTTTTGATAGTGCAGAAAAACAAAGAGCAGGGCTTGGATACCATCAAGGTAGAAGTTTTATCAGTGCGCCGGAGCCACGATCAGTCTTCCTGCTTCACATCTGAAAAGCTGGCCTTCCAAGAACTCCTTTAATGGCCCAACCTTGTTTAAATGGCATGCGTGTACAGTTCTCACAGACAGATGCATCTTTTCCACAAGCTGGTAACAAGTTATCTGTCCATTTTTCAAGGATCAGGTGTTCCACAGGTATCCACAGACATTCTACAGGTTTTATACCGGATGCCCTTCCTGATTCAACCCTCTCATTTTATCCGGGCTTGGGACCGGCACTGCATCCATGTGGCTGGGGTTTGGGCATTTGGTGGGAATTAAACCCTTCTGCATGACAGGCAAGAAACCTACCACTGAGCCACCAATGCCCACTTATTATTCATTAATATTACTCACTCACTCATCATCTATACTGCTTTATCCTGTATATGTTGTGGGGAGCCTGGACCTTATCCCAGGAGACTTAGGGCACAGGTAAGGTAAGGTACACTCTGGACGGGGTGCCAATTAATCGCAGGGGACACACACATACGACACTTACAGACTCGTAAACACACAGGGCGGGCAATTTGGAAACACTAATTTGCCTAATCTGCATGTATTTGTGGGAGAAAACCGAAGTACCCGGAGGAAACCCATCAATCATGCGGAGAACATGCAAACTCCATGCACACATAGGCAGAATCGAACCCGGACCCTGGAGGTGCAAGACAGTGCTAACCACTAAGCAACCATGCCGTCTCATTAATATTAATGTTCTAATATTCTTTTTATAGTAACAACTTACTTAACCCTAAATACTTGGATATTGCACCGTCCACATTATTATTATTATTATTATTATTATTATTATTTATTTATTTTTATTTATTTATATCTTTTTTTCAGAATACGTAAATTTGTCTTGTGAGAATATGCTTTTTGAATGTTTACTGAAGGAGTTTTTAATGCTAGAGCTTATAACACTAAGGCTACAGGTGAAACTATAACTTTTCTGGCATGAGATTTACAGTTTCTTGGTAACATTATAAACTGTGTTTTCTTGTTTTATTAACTTATTAACTTGGCTGCTATATTAAATGTGATAACTAAGTTTCTGGATGTTCCAGTGTGACTAGAAATGGATAAAAAAATAATGATTCGGGATTGCTTAATCAATGTTGGAGTAGAACAGTTACTCAGGCTGTATCACACCATGATGTTGCTGATTGCTTTCTTCTAATGCAGGGATCTTCAGGTGCAGTCCAGCATAGTTTAGAATTCACCAGCACCTAAACAGAGTTTTAGTTTTAATTAACACACACACACACA
>JAOVVA010000037.1:3296170-3303630 GCA_028565275.1 Leiocassis micropogon | reverse complement strand
AAACCAGAGTACCCGGAGGAAACCCACCAAGCACGGGAAGAACATGCAAACTCCATGCACACAGAGACAGGAATCGATCCCGATGTCCGATCTGTTCAGTTTAAAAAAATCAATCCATGCCTTCTGGCCAATCCGATTCTAAATCTTATCCACACTGTGATTTGAGATGTTAGCACAATGGGAAGTCTAAGAGTAACTTTGGTTTAAATGAGAATAACAGTATTGTTTTTTCTAATTTTATTCCTCCTTCTCGCTTCTCTAGATAAATCAATCTCCAGATTTTCCAAAGTAGACCTGTGCTCATACTAACATCCTAGAGTAGGAAATCGCTCCTAAGTGACCAAACATTTTTAGAGTGATGGAATTTTGGTCCCACTTTTAGGAGTAGGAGTAAGAACAATTTATCAACATTCTTAAAATAGGAAACCACTTCATTATCTCAACCAAAATGAAAGAGAGCTCCGGTAGTGTCCTAACTGGTTGAGGAAGTTGCATTCAAGCAATTGAGAGACGAGCGCAGAGGAGAGACATTTTGTTAGCATTAAATGATGCAGAGCTCATAAAAGATAAGTTTAGACAAAAATGGAATAATTTTTTTTTGGACTGTGTGCAGTAAGCAACTGTTTCATCAATGAATAAAATGCAGCAATTAAGTAAACTATTAAAATACAAAATGCTAAAATAAAAGCAAATGAATACATACAGTACAGCCATGACATTATGAACATGAACTGGTGACAGAATTATGGACACCCAAGGCTCACCAAGACCAACCCATACAATCCAATTAAACAGAATGCAGCATAACTTGCTGAAAAAGGCAATACAGGCTATTATAGAAAGGTTCAAAGGTTGAAGGTGGTTCAATCTGCCTCCAAACTCCCCAGAACCAAATCCATTCAAGCAACCAAGGGCTGCCCCAGACAAACAAGACTCATCCACATTACATAGCACCTAAAGAAACCACTGCCAATGTCCTGGTGCCAGAAACCACAGCACACCTCCAGAGGCCCTGCAGAGCCACACCCCGAGGGGCCAGAGCCATGTCAGTGGCATAGGGCAACCCACAATGTAGGTAGTTTTATTGTTATGGCTGATTGGTGTATCAAAATAAAAAACTGAACTGAAATAACATATAGCACTAATAAGTTTACAGCATCACTCTGATCACACTTAATTGGCATACATGCTTGAGCTTGTTCATTTACTTTACTTTGTAATATTTTTTTTCTCTGTTGATTTGTTTTAGGCAACATGGTGGTGTAGTGGTTAGCGCTGTCGCCTCGCTTTTCAGGTTCAGTTTCTGCCTCAGGGTCTGTATGCATGGAGTTGCATGCATGCATGTTCTCCCCGTGCCTGGTGGGTTCCCTCCCACTATCCAAAGACATGCAGATTAGATTAATTCACAAAATTGGCCATCGTGTGTGAGTGTGTGCCTTGTAATGGATTGGCACCCCATCCAGGGTGTACCCCGCCTCATGCCCTAAGTCTCCTGGGATAGGCTCCAGGCCCCCGCGACCCTGTATACAGGATAAAGCGGTATAGATGATGAGTGAGTGATTTGTTTTGAAGTAGCATGTCCTAAAACATGGAGACCATGACCCAGAATGCAATGCACCATGATGTTGTTGTGTATTCACTAACTTTTGCAAATTCTATATGTTATTATTAACTATTAAAGCGTTATTGGTTGCTATATGTATAGGTCTATGTTAAAGGATTCCAGGTTTGCACATCACACACACACAGACACATAAGCAAAGTATTTGTGCGTTTTATATAATTAAAATCTAACAGTAAAATCTAGAAGAAAAGAAAAACAACTTTTGAGACTAAGGCATGAATTTCCTCATCACCTGCGGTTTCAGATGTCATGTGGAAGTAAGTATGCGTGTCAGAGTTTGAGCTGCATATCATTTTCATTAGAGGTGTGTAGAGCGAGGTGTGAAGGTGTGGCACGTTTTACACATTCAGCTCATGAAAAGTAATGAGGCAAAACATGCATGCTCTTACACACTCGCTCTCCCACTTACACATGCACACACATGCAAACACAAGTATAAGTAACACATATCCAGTTTGTTTATGTGCTTCATGCAGTTTAATCTGCATTCTGATTTATTTGGTTTATTGGTTGAATCTGTGATGTGACGCCGAAAAACGTTTGTGTTTTTTTTCCCCGCACACACCCTCACACATACATGTGGTTGAGCAATGCATTCGTGTCTGACCAAAAATGGTCACATGTACCTTTCACCTTTTTATTTTCAGATCCAGATATGAAGAGGGTCAAGTCAGAGATATGATGTTATTGTACCCTGTTCTGTACAGAACTCTGTGTGCGACAGAATAAATATTAATCTATGTGCAGACTTTGTTCCCGCTTTTCTGGAATTGACCCAACTCTCTTTCTTTGGCCTGCATACATCTTTGTGTGTGTATGTGTGTGTGTGTGTGTTGTGCTGATTTATTTCTCACACGCTCTCGCTCTGGCCCAGATGATCACCGCCTCCTGCTTTTGTCTGCTCCTGTGTGAAAGCAGGAGCCTTTGACCAGCGCTGACAGCACGAATATTTCAGGCCCTTTTTAATATGCACACACATCTTTTTACTGAGAAAGCTCTCTTCAGGACAGAGAGAGTGGCACCTTTTATCCGACAGCCGAATAACACACTCACAGCCGAGGTAGAATTTACGTGGCTTCATAGTGGAGGGTCATAATGTGTGTGTGTGTGTGTGTGTGTGTGTGTGTGTAAATTCCTCACCTAATTTCTGCTTTAGAGTTTCAACAGTCTCGGATTTCTATAAAATCATATTATCTTCATTAAAATTTCAGATTTTACATTTTTTCATGAGTTCCAAGTACATCCTCTTTAGAAAATAATAATAATAAAAATGAATCATCAAGGAAACTTTTATACTTCCTAGTAAAGTCTACTTTTTTAACGTTATTTTGTATTAAGAACTGTCAAAATGTAAAATTAACAAAGTGTATTACTTTCTGAGAGCTTTTCACAATAATGAAGATGTTAATGTTAGGAATAGAGTTCACTCCTTTCAATTAATCTTTAAAATATGAAATATTTAATTAACAATTTTAATTAAATTAAACTTCTTTAAATAGTACAACTGTTTCAATAACTGTGATTTAGTATTTTGAAGTTCTTTTTTTCTCGTTAAAATACCCAAATCAGTCTGAGAAGCTCAATTACTCTGTTATTCATAAAAGTGGATGAAGAAATTAACTCGAAAGTGAAATTCAACTTCATCTGTAGCTACAATTTTTTTCATTTTCATTAGGTTACTCTCAAGTGGAGTTTTTTTAAATGAAATTTTTAAATTGATGTTTAAAAATTTGGATTCAGTTGTAATCCTAAATACATTACACATTACGTATATATAAAGGTTATAAATGTGCCATACCGTATAATGCCATATGAACATTTTCCAAAACAGTTCAAATGCATAATGGATTAATTTTAACTTGTTTATTGTTCAATGATGTTAACTGGTGTAATTTATAATTAAGTTATAATTTAAAGGAAGAATGGTAGCATAGCAAATTAACACTATCGCCTTGTCGCCGGGTGTGTGCAGACATGTAGATTAGGCTAACTGGCATTCCCAAAAATGCCTGTAGTGTGTGTGTGTGTCCTGCGATGGATTGGCACCTCTTTCAGGGTGTACCCCACTTCATGCTCTGGGATAAGTCTCCTGGGATAGCCCCCCAACCCCTTCCCCCCACACACACACACACACACCACTGTGTACAGGATAAAGTGGTATAGATGATATAGATTAGTTATTATTTGAGCAAGTTAGTTTTATACATAGAGATATGAAATTAAAAGGAAGCAACAGATGTTCTTAAATCTTAAGTTCATAACTGAAGTGTTTAAATATCAGTTAACTAAATTTTGTTTGTCCTTTTCCACCCTTTAAAATTACTTTAGTTAGTACTTTAGTAGTTACTTTTTTTTTTTTAATGGGAGCCACTGGATATTGTTCAAACCTATAAAAGTGTTTCATTGTTATGGTTTGAAAGATTAAAGAGTATTGCATAACAGTGACTGTAACACATATATTGAAATAGATTTTTTTATTATTATTATTGATAACGTATAAACTTACAGCATAAACAGTATATTAACTTTACAGTTAAAAAAATAACTGAGGGAATCAATGTATTTTATCTTATGATGCCGAGGGAGTAGCTTGGAAAAAGCAGGTGTCTCAGTGTTTTCTGTTATGAACCATTTCCCATCATAAAACTGGGTCATGGTGCCTCTTTAGTCTTTCCTTATCTTCTACTATTGAAGTGTCTGGCTCTTGGTATTTGTGATGAATTCTTTATTGGGTACATGAACTTTTGTGCATATCAGTAGTTACGGTAGGACTCTCATGTCCTCGTGGGAAAAGAAATACATCTTGGTGCAGGTGTATCAGGTGGCCTGCTGTAAGTTTGGGAGTTGAATTTCAGATTATTTTTTGTCATTTTCTCAGGGAACTTAGACAGAGTGTGTGTTCAGGTTTATTGTTTATTAGTAAGAAAAGCACCAAATGTTAACATAAAGCAGGGTCTCAATTAACTCTCAGCTGAAATATTCACCTTTTTTTTTTTTTTTTTTTAACTTAAGGTCAATAAATAATAATTTAAATGTAATATGATCATAACATATAATATGAGTTTTAAGAAGTTTGGGTCTACGACGTGACATACATGTGTCTATTGTATAAGGATTATAGAAAATAGGGATCAATTGCATCACTGAAAAAAAGGGTCAGTGATGCAAAGCATACCAGAGCAATTTGCCAACACTACTGTTTTATATTTGTCACATCGTCCTATTTTATACATTTAATTAAGTTTAATGTTGTAAAACACCTGTAAAATAATTTTGCTCCTTTAGGCACTGCCACACACACTTCCATTACATTAGCAGCTATAAGATTGTTTCCTTACCAGTCTGTCTCTCTCTCTCTCTCTCTCTCTCTCTCTCTCTCTTACTTTTAATGAGTTAATGAGACAAAAAAAGCTTGCAACTTGTCATGCTACAGAGAAACCAGAGGGCACAACTTTACAGCTTTACCTCAGAATGTTAAAAAAAAAAAACCTGACACTGGAGACTCCATAAATGTTAAATAACCTTAAAAATAATAACCTTATGGAATGTTTTACCATATCACATCCTATATTTACATCTGAACTTGTTTATATTAACCTGTAATTTATTAATGTGGAGCATTTACTATATATGTATATACTGTATATATAAAACTTATTACAGAAAGTTCTTAAATGTGTAATTTTAAGAGGCTGTGGGTATCGAGTATAGCTGTGGTCAACATCTTCTGACCAATCAGAAGTGAGAAATTCATTAGCATTCTAGAATAATGACTAGCATTATTTTCATGAATACATTTTTTAAGTATCAGTGATAATGTTCTGCTGTCCCCTGATAGAAAGTAAAAATGACTTCTTGAACTCTTGCAGTTACAGTTATAAAATATAACAATAAAATATTTTCCTGATATCCAGATTTGTTTGAACCTCAATCGTTGGCGTTAACCTGCTTACACTACATTACTACCTGCATTACTACACATATTCTTGTTTTTAAAAGTTCTAAACAATTTTTGGTTGTTCGTGTTCATGTTCAATTTTAACA
The DNA here is from genome assembly GCA_028565275.1 of Leiocassis micropogon. NCBI lineage: Eukaryota > Metazoa > Chordata > Actinopteri > Siluriformes > Bagridae > Leiocassis > Leiocassis micropogon. Next base: position 3,297,962 of record JAOVVA010000037.1, on the reverse strand, counting down.
GGGACTTTTGATTGTGCAGAATGACAGAACCAAGTTATGAGAGTAAAAACTTTACTTCTCTATCTGATCCCACTCTACACTAATGCAATTATCCCAGATGTTCACTAGCGCTTAAATACCATCAATGTAGAAAGTTTTCTTGGCATGTTTCTTGAGATGTGAATGGACTGCCTGCTTCACATTTGAAACGCTGGCCTCTCAGGAACTCCTTTAATGGCCCAAACATGTGAAAATGGACTGTATGTTGGATGTGGCAATAATTCCCAGCCGAGTTTGTCCGGGTTCTGTAATGTGTGAGGGGTGTTGGTGAATGATTTTGTGTACAGTTCCCAGACTAGTTAGCAGACTAGCAACTGAAGCTACATGTAGCTTAGCACAGTCAATATGCTGCAAAACCAATATGTCTATAACATTGTATCTACACATCTTCTTCTAACTAGTTACCACAAATTCAGTACAGCAATGTGAAAATTAGTTGGTTAAGTAAAGCTCATAATTAGCTATTAGCTAACACTCTCAAGATACACCAGCGATCTCTTCTACTTACTGTACTTCCAAGCTTTGGTGTTCTTCACAATATCTGTATAAATGTTTAATAAAAGGTTGGATATGACAGGAAAAGATGAAAACAGCTGCTAAGAAAAACTTTTTATAAGTTTTTCTTTGATTTATGTTTATTTATTTATTTATTTATTTATTTATTTCAAACAGTAAATTCAATTCAAACAGTAAATATGATTTAATTACTCGTAAGAAGTGAATTTGTGAAAGGGACTGAAAATGTGTCACCTGACACACCCTGTAAACTCGGTCCGACGAATCATTCAAGGCACTTGTTCGGTTTTTTCGTGTCCATTCATTAATATTTTGTATATCATAGTTAATTGTAACTGTGAATGAGTGGCCACCTGTTGAATGGTCATCTGTGGCTGTGTTCACACGTTAGCATGAACTTGTTCATCATTCGTTATAAAAAAAAATAATGGAAGAATGTGATTTATATAGAAAATTAATCCAAATATCATTAAATAAGTATTTTAACAAAAAAAACAACAAAAAAAAAATAGCAATTTTATCCCTTTATCTGGTAGCAAGCCTTTACTGTAGATTAATAAAATTTTCACACAAATTTAGTCTCATATCAAATATGTGTCCTAAATTGCAATAACTCTTCTTTTATACACTTAATCTACTTGCATAGAATATTCTGACACAGCACTGCATGCTTTATTCTAATCTTTTTCTTTTTTTTTACCCAGACTTTATACTAAGAATTCAGCATTACGGAAATTTCCCCAGTTTGTCCAGTTAAATAAACTTTTCCCTTTACCCTAGATTTTTTTTTCATTCAGCTTTGGCACTGGAGGTGTGCATTCTGTTAGATTTTTGGGAAGTGGCCAAATGTGTGTTTGTTAAAGGTTGTTGTGGGTGCTGAGTGGTTTTCTCTGTTGATCTGTGGAGACATGCTGATTTGAAATTGACCACACACACACACACACACAAACATGCACACAAATTTTGGATGTTTTTATGAGATCTTGATCTCTCTAAATCCGTCTTCGGCAAACACAAACTCACACTGGCAGTTCTCTCTGTGGCTTGTTTAACTGTAAATTACATCAGCACACATTGGTAAATTTCTTGCCTGTTATGCGGAAGGCCCAGGTTCAATTCCCACCCAATGCTCAAACCCCAGCCACTGGATGCAGTGCTCGTTCCAAGCCTGGATAAAATGGGAGGGTTGCATCAGGAAGTATATCTGGTGTAAAAACTTGTGCCAAGTTGTGTGTGG
>JAOVVA010000037.1:3276010-3291160 GCA_028565275.1 Leiocassis micropogon | reverse complement strand
TTGGGGGGGGGGTGGGGGGGGGGGGGGGGGGGGGGGGGGGGGTTGTGATTCAGAGTAGCTTGACGAGATCTGTTTACAGTACAGAATGAAGCATTGTGCTACGGCGAGGAGGAGGAGGAGGAGGAGGAGGAGGACGGCCCTAAACTCGTTTCCTGTTGCTGAGACTGCTGGCACAGGGTGTATTTTACGGAAATATTACTGTCTGACAGCATACAATTAAACTTGTCATAACAGAGCTCATACAGGGAAACGAAAGGGCATGTCTCTCTGTGTGTGTGTGTGTGTGGTTTTTTTTTGGTGTGTGTGTGTGTAAAACCCAACAGCTTGAAACTGAAATATCAATTTAAAAATATGCAAAGCACAAAGGCAAGAGAACAACAATGACCTTTTAAATTTTTATTCCTGAAGTTATTATTGGCAAAAACTTGATTCCTTGCTTGTAGACCTGTCTGTGTGTGTGTGTGTGTGTGTGTGTGTGTGTGAGATCTTTTGCTCCAGGACACCAGAGTTCAGGAAGAACCTTGAATGTACAGTACCTTCAAACGCAGCTCCAAAACCCATCAAACACTGTGATGAAACTGGCTCTCTTGAGAAGGAAGACCAAGCCGTAGCTCTGCTCCACTGGAGATGTTCATTAAGATCTATCAAATCTACAAAATCAGCTAAAAGAACTAAAGGAACCTCAGGTTCGAGTCTACAAGTATACTGTACAGAGCTCGCACATCTCTACTGTTTGGATTAGATGATTTCACATCCTCGCTGTTTTCAGTGGTGGTGTAGTGGTTAGCGCTGTGGTGTCGCACCACCAGGGTCGAGGGTTCGATTCCCGCCTCGGGGTCTGTGTGCATGGAGTTTGCATGTTCTTTCTGTGGGTTTGTTCTCTAGTGGGTTTCTTCATTCACAGACAATAAAAACCCGGTTTGATTTGAGTCCCCACAAGTCCCAGTTTGATTTGAACAAGCCCTCATATGTTCGCAGAAGCAGCCACAAGTTCTGTATCTCTATAGTTCAGTCTATTAAGCCAACACTGGTCTGCTGTTCATTTGATATTATTCTGTCACTAACACAATGCACGTACACACCATTATACACACTATTTATGTTTCTTTCTTACTCAATACCAGTGCTAACAAGTGCGTTTGTTGGCACACACTTCATAATTCGTGATAAAGTTTCAGATTCGAATCGAGCTCATCCTTAAATCTAAATTCTCATATTCACTCCTCTTTTTGTCGCACGGTAATGTTTTCTCTCTTTCTGTGTCTTTCAAAAAAACAGGGCGTCTCTTTTTCTTCCCCCCTCCTCTCCTCCTTTTCTGTGAAAAGCCAGTGTTGTCAGTGCATCATATAAAAGAAGATATACAAGCAATTCACATGCTAATTCCATGGCTGCCTTTAAAAACACAGAGAGAAGAGGAAAAGTGCTATTGAGAGAAGATGGGGGGATGAGGGAGGGGAAAAAAAAAACCTAGAGAAAAACCGAGAGGGGGGGGGGCAGTGTAATGAGAGGCGGAGTGGGAGACAGAGTGGCAACTGTGCATGTGTGTGCGTATGTGTGTGTGTGTGTGTGTGTGTGTGTGTGTGTGTGTGTGTAAGCAAAGCTGAATAAAACTTTGACCATGTGTCATTTACATATGCGTAAATGATGGTGTTGATTGATTTTCTAGAACATCGTTTCAGACAGGAGCCTCGACGTACGACAAATTACAGCTTTATACCGATGCGCTTGTTCTAATACTGTATCATTTCTAGTAAGTAAAAACGTGCACTAAGGCATATATACTGTATGGTGGTGAGGGCCGTTATTTAACAAAAAAGGACAACATGAGAAAATTGCTTTTGGAAGGAGTCTCCAGTGTGAATGCTTTATAAATTCTCCTGAAATTGTTGCTTTGTAGAGTTTCTGAGTAACATGACAAACAACTTTTATTATATAATTTCAAGACAAAGGGGAAAAGGCTGGTACTGTAAGACGTAACTAGTTAACATTAAAATAACTAGCGACCGATCTAACTAACATCGCTACAAAAACAATTAGGTGCAAATCCTTTCATCTTTCATCCTCACTTTGTCCTTTCATGAGGGGAGTAGCCCTTAAAACTCGGAGCATTTTAGGCATAATTTATTTTTGCTGTTTTTTTTACAACCTGGGCAATATCATGAACTCAACTGTAGATCATTTAATATACACATGCCTGCGCACAAAAATGTAAAAACAAGTCACATAGGCAAAGGTACAGTATAGCACAAATACACATGATGACATGTATTTATTGTTTTTTTTTGTTTTGTTTGTTTCTATGATTTTTATGGTTACAAAAATTAATGACCATAATAATAATTAGAGCCTCAGGGCCAAAACAGTATTGGTGCTGATAAAATGAATTTCCAAAGAAGCTACTTTTTAAGTTGATGCCATTTTAGTGAGATGATTTTGTATGTGCCCCAATTTTCAATGTTATCTGTCTCGCTTCAAAAATAATTATTTAAAATGCAAATTATTCATATTTCTTTATGAGCATTGATACTAAAGTTAAAAAATGTAAAAAAAAAAAAAAAAAAAGAAAATCTGTAGTGTCCGTAACCATGTCAAATTCATGTCGCAATATCTTAACAATTTTACATTTTAGAATAAAACCCTTTTTTTAGGTTTATGTCTTTTCATGTGAAAATCTAAATGGGCTAAGTTTCATCTGAATGACCGTTAGGATCACTGAATGATTTGATTTCAAAAAAGTTACGGACACTACATAAAAGGGCATGAAATTGTATTTAGTAAATGTGTTTCTTTTTATCTGATAAAAATATAAATGTGTAGCATATTCACAAAAAATTCAGCATGGATCGGGAGATCGGGAGATAAGAAGCATTAAGTATTATAAAAAAATGGCATCATATGATCCTACACTTTTCAGCACCAATACCGTCATGTTGAGAGTTCCACGTCATTCCCATATTCCGGTAGTGGTAAAATGTAGACGTTATAATAGTAATGAAAAGGTTCGTTCTACCTGACATGTGCTCTACCTATGTTTTTTTGCGATATAACTTTCTACTACTGGCTTTGTGAAAATGAAGTGCACTTGAAGTAGGGACTTTGTGTTCTATCTAGGCAGCTTTGTATCCTTCCTGTTTTTTCTGGCTGCTATGTTACACAGAGAGACCAATAGATAAACAGAGAGAGAGAGAGAGAGTGCTTAGAGCTTATTATATGCACGACCAAATCTCTCTCATACACACGTACACACACACACACACACACACACACACACACACATGTACACACACGCTTGCACAGTGACTCATTAGCAGGGAACACAGACAGTCCTAAACACATGCACAATAATCCAAAAACAACAAACAAAGCATTTAAGCTGTGACAAACGACTGTACTGTACTGTTTTGTTTTTGTGTGTGTGTGTGTGTGTGTTTGATCTAGTGACCATCTACATGTGATTAACTCTCACATAGAGTTATTCACACAGTGTTACAGTAGTGAGGGGGATCGCTCACTTCCACTTGAAGATAAAGGAGTGATGGAAGTTTTGTGTTTAAAACGTTACTATTGAGGAATTATTAGTGATGAATATTACCAGGAATTGATTGACATTTATAAAAGAATTTAAGCACAGCACGGTGATGAGGCTCTTAGCCTCATTAAAACATTTGAATCGTTTTAAAGAAGGCTTTACAGTATGTCTGTGACTGGCGATCCCGGTCGAGGTGGCTCGGAGCTCACTGCAGACATTCCCGTAAACATTTAGCAAGTGGAACGCCTGATCCTTGAAAATCAATGAATAACTAACTTGTCAACAATATGAAGAAGAGACATGTCTGTCTGTGGGAACTGTAAACACAATCATTCACCAACACCACTTGCACATTAGGAACTCGACTGTCACATCCCCCATACAGTTCTGATCTCGCTCCAAGACATTTCCACATGTTTGGGCCCTTTAAGGAGTTCCTGGGAGGCCAGAGTTTCTGACGTGAAGCAGGCAGACAGTTCATGGCTCTGGCGTACTGAGAAAACTTTCTACCCTGATAGTGTCCTACTGTAGCTCTAGTGAAACACCGAGATAAGTGCATTAGTGTAGCAGGGGATTATATAGAGAAATAAAGAGAGGTTTAACTCTCGTAACTGTGTTCTGACAATCAAAAGTCCTGCTTTAAGGTCATTTTTAAATTTGATCGTGAACCGGTCCAATCTTGTGTTAATAGGCGGTCGTATGGAGACCCCGAGGATGCACATCAGACATCAGTGCAGGATGATGCGGTTAGGGAGTAATCACAAGTGTCAAATATATTTTCAAGTGTAGTCACCAGGTATAAAATAAATTTATACGTATGTAAATTAGGTGTATGTGCATTTAACTACAAACCTTCCCGAACTGTCACGAGTAAAACTGACAGAACCGCTCCAGTCCAGCTACAAACAGCCATATCGGATGATGAGGCGATTCCCAAACAATATAGCGCTAGTAAAATATTCCAAGTGGCTGCGTTTTGAATTGCCATGTACTGTAGTGCACTATGTAGGAAGGTAAAGCGCTTTATTTGCACCAGCAATGTAGTGTAGTGGACAAAACTAAGGAGGATGCACGAGTTTGAGAGTCGCTTCTTCACTGTTCACTAAATGCTTTTTTTCTGCTAGCTATGTGAGATAGATTGCATGCAGGTTTGGACCCTTTGGATTTAGATGTTAATAATAACAATGATGTTCGTAAGAAGGAATCCAAAACAGGGTGATATGAGTTGTTGTGAGATGACAAGGTGAGATGACAGGACAGGAAACACTCATGTATGAAAAACAAACAAATTGTAGATTACGTAATCCTTGTCCAAAAAAGAAAAAATATGCAAGTCTTGGCAAATTGTAGTTCAAAGTACTATGAGTACATGACTTAATAACATAATGTCCGTGTTATATATTAAATTACATTATTATCTGTTCACAACAAACCTAACTCAGACATGATGAGCATACAAGGTTAAATATTTTTCAGATCAGATCCGGGATGCTTTGTCCTGACAGTGAGAGGAAATCCAATCTGCAGTCGGACACAGACCCGGCGGTGTTGTTTTACTCCGTGGCAGTGTTGGAGCGTGACTTGTCTGTACGCCGCATGCCAGCAGGCCTTTCCCATGCGTATTGTGACATTTGAGACATTATGGAATTCACAGGGACTTGCAGTACTTGCTGGGATTAAAATGCATGAAGGTTTTTTTTTTTTAGTTTTTTTTTTGTTTTTTTTAATAAAACCTATTACTAAAGTTTGTACATTCCAGACAAAGAGAAAATTGCATGGAAGTGTTTGCAACATAAATAACACGTGACTCTTCCTGTCTTTCCAGTTTTGCATTTATTCATGAACAAATTGTTTACTTGCCATCTTTTGGATATTTCCTTAAGTCGACTCAGACATACGTAGCATAAAACTGTAAATGTATAATTAAAAACTTGCAGCAACTTGCATTAACTTTTGTTTTCTCTGTTGGTATTTAGACTGCAGGTTACAAGCAATGAACCAGCACCGTTTTTTCTCGCGATCTCATTAATTTATGATCTAACAAGTTAAAAATAGTTGCTGTGCAACAAATACTGTAGTTCAGAGATTTGTGTGTAATCCAGTGTGACCATTCATCTAATCATTAACTTATCTAATTACAGTGCACTAAATAAAACGCATTAATTAACATCCTGTGTGGAAGTTGTTCAGTAACTTTTCAACTCTGTTAACCAACTTGTAGTAACTCAAATAGGGTCTTAAATGAAATTAAACTGCACAGCTTAATTCTGATGATGCATTAAAAACATGCCACAGTGTATGGTGAAAAATCTCATTAAGATTTATTACAAGGTTTACACAAGTACAAACGTACAGTAAGAAAACCTAAGGTTGAATATTGTTAAATTTCTAGAATGATGTAAAAAATATACTATAATATACTATAAATACAACAGATACCAAGTAGACTATTAGTTGAATTTAAGTTTGAATCGTAGTCTATAATTGTATAACCTATTATGCTAATTATACTAAATAGCTAACAGTTTAAGGAAGAGATTTTAAGCAGTATGTAAATATGTAGACCTAAGTCATTTTTAAACTAATTTTCTTGTCCAGTGCTTTGACCAACAAATGTGTCAAAAATGTGCTGTTTAAGTAAAAGTAAAGTGAAGTAATTAAAACTAATTTTAGGTTTAGCACTATGGAGAAACTTTGTTTCTCAGCTCAGAAAGACATACATGGGTTATTTTAAAGCTTTATATAGTGGGCCAGAGCAAGCTTGTATTTTGTATTTCCACTTACTGCTAAATTTTAAGTCATTTGGTACACTAAAATATTTAATTTCACAAACAATACAGTAAAAATCAAGTATTTATCGAGTCACCTTTTGCAAAAGTATATTTTACTGTGTATGTAACATTATGTTTCATTAAAATGTTTACATACATGAATTCTTTATTTGACTATAATCTAGAAAAAAGTATGTACCTGAACCACAGCAGAACTTTATTCTAACTATTTTGTCACAAGGCATTGATTTAAACTACCATTTTTACATTAATGCACTTGGAATTAAACTATAATTATAATATTTTCTATGGTAGCGGCTCATTTAAAAAACTAAGCAGTGGAAGAGTCAAATAAACTTTTAAAAAATGATAACTTTTTTTTAAATGTGTGTAAGCATAAATGTGGTAAGGTATTTTGAGAGAAGATTTTCATTAGGCATTTATAGAAGGAGTCTCCAGTGTCAGTACTTAACCCATAAAACTGAAGCGGCGCAGATCAGTGCCAGAAACACAACATTGATCACTGACTGGTTTAAAAAAGAAATAAAAACAACCAGAAACAACCAAACAAAAATATTTTTAAAAAATCATATGTATCTGCTATCTGTAATATGCATGACATTCATCTTATTATTATTATTATTATTAGTAGTAGTAGTAGTAGTCATATGAAGAATGTAAATATAAAATTAAATGTAACTTTAAAAAGAAAAAAGAAATAAAATACTTATTAACACAGGACATGCTGTTATAGGAAAAGTATCAACTTTCAAGTATCAACAGTGACATCATTATTACATTGGTGATTATTTGGCTAAAACTGCACTTTGCTACATTTATTATTAGCATACTGGTGATGAGTATACTGGTGATGCTGGTTTTCTGAGAGGTTGGAACAGATGAGAGGGGAAATGAAGTCGCTGCTGAGGTTGTTACATAAACAACCCATATTTTAAATTGTGTCTTTAGGCACTTTGCAGTAAAGCATTTGCTCCCATTTATTGCATTTCATCCCTGAAACTAAACGTGTGCAGCATAGTGGTGCGGTGGTTAGCCCTGTGGCCTTGTACATTCAGGGTTCGTGACCCACCTTTGGGTCGGTGTGCATGGAGTTTGCATGTTCTCCCTGTGCTACTTTCCCCCCCGAGTGACCTGCAGATTAGACTAATTGGTGTTTCCAAATTGCTTGATAGTGTGCGTGCTTGTGTGCACTGTGATGGATTGGCACTTCCTGCCTTGTGTTTGAGTGAGTGAGTGAGTGAGTGAGTGAGTGAATAAGTTGTTGTGAGAGAAGAGGATGCAGAGGATAGAGTTAGATGGAGGCAGATGATTCGCTGTGGCGACCCCTGTAAGGGAACAGCCAAAAGACAAAGAAGTGAGTGAGTAAGTGAGTGAGTGAGTGATATGTGCAGTTAAAATCGAAATGTGCTTTTTGGTCAGATTCCTCAATGTTGTGTTCTAACACACTATAAAATGAAGGAAATATATAAATAAATACAGCGGGAGATGGAAGATAATAGCAAGTGTGTTGACACTGTGTGCTGAGTTAATAAGTAGTCTGTGATGCGCTTTACCTTTACACACACACACACACACACACACATACACACACACATGCTGTTAGCTTGCTCATAGCTTCCCTACTGACCTAATGTCTGCTTTTAACTTCCCTACAAGCTAATGACTGATAGGGACTGTGTGTGTGTGTGTGTGTGTGTGTGTGTGTGTGTGTGTGTTGGTGCTGGAGAAGGCGTCTGCATGCTGTTTGTTGACAGGAAGGTGTCGTGTCTCTCTGTGTCTGTTGCTAAGTGCCCAGGGGGGTTGGATGTTCCTCCTTTTCTGGACATCCACCAATCCCTACAGCACATCTGGGGAAACCCTGTAACACTGGACTCACCTTGGACAGGTGACACACACTCACACACATTCATTCACACACAGTTTAGCGCCTTTATTTTTGTTAGGGACACACCCATGTATTGTCTGAATTTCCATGTCATTGTAAAACAATATTTAGGTCTATTCGAAAGAAATTAACAGACCTTCACTTGTCTTAAATCACATTATTTAGATGCTATATAGAAACTTAACAAATATTTTTACAAGCTGCTAATTACACATTAAACTTGGATGGCACTTCCTAGAAATCCTTTTCATTTGTCCTACAATATAATTGCATTCATACAGCATTCATACCATGGTTAAACAACATGTAATTTAGTTCAAGTAGTATTAGTTACATGCATAACAAGTTCACATGAACAGCATGCAAAACATGAGTACATTATGACATCATGATATCAGAATACCTTACATGTTATAATAAATATGTAGTCCTGCAGTAATCATTAAGATCTAGAAGTAATGATTCAGATCTAGAAGTTACTATAAAACTAAATTACAATCTGGAATTTACCATAAGACTAGGTTACTATAATCTGGAAGTTATTATAAGACTGTAAATTACTGTAATCTGCAAGACACCATAAGACTAAGATAATGTAATCTGGAAGTTATTATAAAACTGTAAATTGCTACAATCTGCAAATTATTTTATGACCATAGGTTACTATAAGACAAAAATACTTTGAGTTTGTAGATTAGTTTAATACTGAATGTTACTTTGAGAGTGTGAGTTACTGTTGAACTGTAAGTTACAATAAGACTGAAATCTGTAAATGATTATACTGTATATGTGTAGATTACTATTAGAGAAAAACTGACTTTGAGACTAAGTTACTGCACCACTCTAAGCTACTGTAAGCACAAGTTAGTGTAGTAATGTAAGTCAGCTTGTGTTACTGTAATACTGTGATTACTATAAGACACTATTGTGAAATTGTTGGTTACTGTAAGATTTTATATTTTTGTAAAACTTTAAGATTGTAAGTTGCTGGAAAATTGTAAAGTACTATAAGATTGTAAATTACAGTTAGACTTTAAGTTATTGCTGGACTGTAATTAACAGTAATGCTGTAAGTAAGTTAGACTGTAAGTTAATTTAGGTTATTATGAAACTATAAAAGTTACAGTGAGACCATAAGTTAAAATGAGAAGTTAGTGTATGACTGTTACTGTAAAACTATTACCATAAAACTAAGTTAATGTGCCCATCTTAGTAACTAAGAATGTAAGTTACACAAGGTTTGTAGGTTACTGTAAAATAATTTAATGTGAGACTGTAAGTTTTGTGTAAACTAAGTTAGTATATGAATATAAGCTACTATACAATTCATACTATTAGACTAAGCTACTATGAGACTTTAAGTTACTGTATGGCGACTGTAAGTCCTTAAGACTGTTTTTATAAAAACGAAATGAGACTTACTGTAAACTTGTAAGTTATTCAGAGACTGTAAGTTACTGAAAGTCTAGATTGTTCCAGCAGCTGATATGAGATAGTGTTATGTTATGTTCCAGTTTATACTATCATGCTGTTGTGCTACAAGTAGCTAATAAAAGCAATACAGTATGGCCTTTTCCAGTACCATCTCGATATTTGCCAACAACATCAACAGAAAAAATGCTCAGAGAATGTACGACTTTATTTAGCCAATGTCCATACGTTGATTTTAGAACATTCATCCTGTTTCCTGGAATTTGACAAAATATTAATACAGTGTGCGCAATACAGATTTTACCAGCAGCATAGTTTAAATGGTTATTCACAATCATATTGTTCAACAAATATATCCGGATTGCAAGTTTCATATAAACCCATATAATCCCAAAGCCTCATCAGCATATCCGGATTTACAGTCCTCATTCTTGTACCTTCACACTTCACATAAAAGTACTGTTGCTCCTGAATAATGTGCTTCAATATGAAAAACACCAGAGAAGGATTCAACTACAAGAACGCTGCAACACTTTCAATCCTGAAATAACTAGTTTTTTTTTTTTTATTGCTTTTGAGTGATCTTGGCCAGATTTCTATTTTCTCAACATCAGGCTTGTAGCAGAGATGACACTGAACTATGCCTAAAACACACTCGCCCACATTTGCACACACACCCAGAGCAAATATCCTCATGCTTCAGGCATGCAGCGGATGCTTCTTACAGGCTACTCTATCATCATATCTGGTATTATTATCCCACATATAGCTCATGCCAGCTGCAAAGTGAAGTCTTTATTTTTTATTTTTCTCTTTAACAAACAAACTGCCTATTGGAACTTTTTACCCACATTCTTTTTTTTTTCTTCTTTCTTTCTTTTATTACACAAGGCCCTTATATAAAGTCATGATTACCTGAATGTCTGGGTGAATGACTCACTTTATAATTGTTGTGTTTAGATTTTTTCCTCTTCTTTTTCTCCTCCACACTTGTCTCACAAAGAGGATACCCCCAGTAATCATACACCCTCTAAAAATCCCCCCTCTTACACACACAGACACACACACATACACACACACATATATACAAATGCACACAAACACACGTGCGTGCACTCACAAGGTGTGGGTCGACACCTCGCAATTACGCTCTGCATGTTTTGCTGTGCGCAAGCGATCGTGATTTCGCCCCGTCCTGGAGCCGAAGCTCAAATTACAGCCTTGGCCCTGGCGCTGCGAACTTTATTTCCTCAGCCACCTTTTCTTTTCTCGTCCTCGCCCTCGCCGGTGACAGTCGACTACAAAAACCTAATTAGGGCTTTCAAGCGTGCTCCCATTAGCAGCAACCCGATCCCCGAAAATAATTATGACATTCCACGTATTAAATCATTGGTTATGTCCATATCTCTCGGGTGGAAAATATGATTTGCTGCACTACAAATTGTGGGACCTGCTCGCTGCTTTCCAACACTTAATTATAGCCGTGTCGGGTTCAAGGAAGTAATTTTTTCGTTCAGTGGCTTTGCGCCAAACAAACGGCTTTATGTGCTTAGCGTGCGGAGAACTTGCAGCTACTGGAGAAGCCGGTCATGTGACATGCTGGAGAAGCAGCAGAAGGAGCATGTGTACAAGTGCGTGTGTGTGTATGTGTGTGTGTGTCTCAGCGGGCAGGGCAGAAGCTAAAGTGAATGACGGTGAAGGGAAAACCAGGCGACAGCAGGTAAAAAGCTGCAAGCTGTTGACCCGGACTAAATGTGTCCACACATTATGGCCACACATGCAGCTTTCAGAAAGTGTGTGTTTAAATGTTCATACATTATAGACACTCTGTCTCGCGTGGATAAATCTCTAGTAACAACACTTCATCAATCAAAGCCCAGGAGACAGAAGCGGAGTGGAGCATCAGGGCGAAGAGTGCTGGTGGCGTTACATTAGAGAGCGGCCATTTAGTTGTTCGTTCATCATCCATTTCCATCTCTGGTGAAGTATTTACGTATAACGTTTGATTAATTGGACGCTTTCGGGTCATTTCGGAGGACAAATGTATCGCTTATGTTTGTATGAGGTCTGGATATAAATCTGAAAAACGGAACCTCCTCCCACCTGGATCTAATCCTTTATTTGCAAAGGAGTTTTTGTTTGTTTCTTAAAGTAAAAGGTAGAACATAGTGTTTCTGGATCAGTGACAACACTAAATGATGTGTCGGGGACGTTCAAATCAAACCGGGACTTCCTGGCGAAGGCAGAGTAACATTTAAAGCAGACGTCAAGCACAGTACGGTGATGAGACTCCTAGTCACAGTAAAACATTTGAACGGTGCAAACGACAACCAAGAGTCCAAGTTTAACTTTGAACACAATGCTAACACCACCATGTTTCACTGTGGCGAGCAGAGATCTATTTATTAATCACCACATTACAGGAATTCAACTGGCAGTTATTGGCACATCCCCGTCAACTCTCTCCAAGACATTTCCACATCTTCGGGCTATTAAAGGAGTTCCTAGGAGGCCGGTGTTTCAGACGTGCTGCAGGCAGTCCGATCATGGCTTCGGTGTACTGAAGAAACTTTCTACCTTGATGTTATCCAAGCACTAGTGAAACACTGAGATAAGTGTATTAGTGTAGGAGGGAATTATATACAGTTTTTACTCTCATAACTGTATTCTGTTATTCTGCACAATAAAAAGTCCTGGTTTGACTTGAACACCCTTTATATACACTGTGTATTTTTTATTTTTTTTTATTGTATTTTTTTATTTCTTTTCTTTTTTTTAACAAAGGCGGGAACACATGGGAATTCTTTTTTTTGCCACCTTAGAATGTAAGTGCTCTCAGGTGGTGACGTTATTTCATCTGGAATATCTTATTACATAATTTTTCATTTTTCGTGTGCTCTTCACTGAGATAAATCTGCAGAAGATCTTCTACAAGACCATTAAATTCATATCATACCTTTGACAGCTGATGATAAAGTGCATCTTATCTGCCCTTTTCAATAGCATGATTATAGATAACAGGTCCACCAGGACATGATACACACTTGTCTGCCAAACACACACATGCACACGATCCCCCTCTGAGCAGCTTAGCCAAGGTGACTTAAATGACCACATAATTGGCAGAATTTTAAACCCAATTAATAGTCAGTTCTCAAGCACGTCAATGGAATTATTCCAAGGCTATTTATATCCTCTCTGATCGGCTTAGCATAAAACCTCCACACGCTTCCCATAGCAATCAGCGCCGCCACATTTCCAACACACACTCCATCACTCTCTATGGAAACTTTCATCGGCTCAGAATTTACTTCTAATGAGCACAAAAATAACTGTAGAGGGAACCTTTATGTCTACCTTCTATAGTGTGCTGTCTAAAGCCTTAAGTTTCAAATATGTTACGCAAACATTCTAAACTGAAAAAATGATGTACTTTTCCTCTAATAAAAAAGCATGTTTATGAGAACCTATGATAGCTTCCAACAAGGTGGAGTGACGGCATGTGAGACAATGCTGCGAAAAGCGCTATCCGTCCTCTTCCACATACCTGAGCAAACAGATGCTCATGATTGGATAGTGTCCCTGTGATTCACAGGGGACAGATTATGCTCCTCCCATGGACATTTTTTGCTCTTTTGGCCCTTGGCCATGGGTAGTTTGTGATCTTATGATTATCATAACAATGAGCTTTTTTTCTGCTAGTATTTACTCACCTTATGTTGTACAATTACCAATACCACTAAAGAACTCTTCTTTTTCTTTCCCTTTATGTATTCACTTTTGATATTTTCGTGTTGCTTTTGGCAAAATTTGAGGTTGCACTTGGAGGTAAAACTAAAACACTTTCATTCCAAAAGGGCTCGCTGCTTGTCGACTTCCACAAGTCAAGCAGCTAATACAAACAATACATATAACTGCCTTGTAAAAGTCTACGCTTAGCAGGAATTCATGATCGTTCATAAAAGAAATGCAAAGAGAGACAAAGAGTGAAGGAATGTTTAAGTTTAAGACGAAGTTTAAGGCTGTGCTTTCTTAAGGGCTTCAGTTTCCAGCAGAGCTTCATTAAACATCAGTGTTGTGAATAGGTACTAATCATTTATCGATTGGTAAATGGTATCAGGACGGGGTTACCCCCGGAGCCAGTGCACTGCTGTGGGTTCCTGGGCTTCATTTTTGAGCCGTCTCGAAACTTGGAGGTCCGTGGCGGTGTTCCTGGCATCATCGAATTTGAGTCTTCCTCCTTGACCTGCTTGGCACATTTTCAATGGACTAGTTACTAATAAAAGCAATAAATTACTACGAGTACCAGTTACTTTTCAGTGAAAGTAATATATTACTGTTACTTATTACTCTTTAATAAAAGTTACATATTACTAATACTAGTTAAAATAATGTAGTACAATTACTGCAGGACTATATTAAAAAGTATATATCTAGTAACTAGCAAAAGAAAAAACTAACGTTAATGCGTTACTTTTGTGTTGCGTTTCTCCTTGCACTGATACAGTACACATGGAGTACCAATAATTGTGAAATCAGTTTAAAGCATTTCTACTTGAAGAAAAAAATTAGGTTAAAGAGTGCCCAGAAATGTTTAAGCTCAAAATATGACATAGTTTTAAAATAAAATAACATTTTGATTAAAAATAAATAATCAAAGCTTTTCGGCTTTTTGTGCCAAAACTTATGAAGTCGACTTCATCATATACTGTTGAAAAAGGCGATGATCTGTTGCTTCCTTCATTGATAGGTGTTTTGTTTTTTTCTCAGTGGACAATTAGGGTTCCTAGGTTGTAAAGAATGGTTGTACATGCCTTACCTTTAAAGCACAACATGAAGAACTCGTAACATTTGAGAGTGTATGTTGTGTTATGAACGGCAGTGTACTGTACATAGGGGTGGGGGGGGGTATGATATAAACCTGTCCCATGTCCCATCTGTGTGATGTTCTTTAACGTAATCCTGATGAGAGATTGACTTCTGTGTGTTCTTTGCTAAAACCAAATGTTGTAAGCGAGTCGGCACTGTATATAACGGAAGTATTTAAACCGAGCCAACACAAACCGAAACAATCCGCCGGTTTGGTGCCACATTTTTTTTTTTTTACCCTGGAGTTGCACGTTTGCTGCTTTTGTATTCGTCTCCCCGGGACCCCCCCTCCTCCCCCGAGCTGCGCGGCTTGTTTATTTTTACATTTCTGTGAAAAGAGAAGATAAAAGACCCAGATGTCAGAGGCAGTTTGGGGTGTTTACTTCACACCTTCTCCACATCTTCTCTGGGGCTCTTCTGTGGCTTTTTGAGAGGACAATAATTGATGGACACCCCAGAGAGAGACAGAGAGACAGAGAGACGGGAAGACAGACAGAGAGAGACAGACAGAGAGAGAGAGAGAAAGAGAGAGTTAGTTCTTAACCTCGTTATTTGACTTGGCCAGATGGTCACTGTATGTAGGCCATTCAAATCTGTTGCCCTTTACTGTTGCCAAAGAAAGATTCACCAAAGATGTGTGCATG
>JAOVVA010000037.1:3256817-3268009 GCA_028565275.1 Leiocassis micropogon | reverse complement strand
GTGCTATAACATAATGAATTTTATGATGAAGGCCTGATATGAGCTTCCCCTGTTTCAAAAGCTAGCAGCCGCCACTGGTGTGTTCCACAAAAACAAACAGACAACAATTTTTGTAACATTTCCATCATCTAGGAAACAGTTTAAGGATTTGGAGAAACAGAAACAGACATTTTGTATAGATGTTTATTGGAGAATAAACTGGAAGTGTTACGTTCAATTCTATTTGATTTTGACTAAGAATTACCTGTCAAAATACCTGATATATTTAACTAGAATCAGGTTCTTATTTTCCTTAAACTGGTTCATGGTCGCTTTAGCTGTTGCATACATTGTATAATTAAACAGATTTAACTTTATTTACACAAATTTCCATGTTGTCTTTTTCTCGCATTTATATTTTCATAAGGAATTATTTTTGTCTTTTACAGGTGCTAGTTATTTTCAGCTTGAAATAAAATTGATAAAATATGTACTCTGTGTGAAGTAAGCTAAATATGATTTGTGTGCGGGAGTGTGTTTTGGAAATTGAGCAACAAAGATTAATGTGGTAAAAAGTCATTTGTTAAGATTGTATTTATGCACTTCTAGGCCGTTCTAATCTGAACGGATCGCTAAGGTTAAACAAACACACATCTATTGTGCTCGCCGTGCTCCCCTGCTCCCCGGAGGCTCGTATCTGGCCTCGTCGTGGTGCTGCTCAGCCAGGCTTGGCTCTCTATCGTCGGTGTTGTGAGCCCCGTAATTGATGCCTTGCTCTGGGGATATATTTAATCACCACAACAAGGATCTCGGCGGAGGAAACAACCTTGTAAAGAGCCGCTCGCCAGGCCGGCACGACGCGCTGGAATCAAAGCTTATGAAAACAAGAGAAGCTCCGTGTTACACCTTGTTCTAAACAAACACACACAGTAACCCACTTATTATACTCTCAGACACACACACACATAGAGATATACACAGGAATGTATCCAGGCCAAAAAATTCATTACTCCAGACCTTAACTGGCCACTTTTAGAGGCCTCTAATTATTGAAGCTTTAGATGTGGTCATGTCGGTAGAAGCAGTAAATCACAAAGGAGAAGAAGAAGAAGCAGAAGAAGAAGAAGCAATGCCAACCCTAGAGCTGCGGGAAAACTGGAAACAAATGAGTGACCCTCCACTCCCCTCCCCTTCTTACCTCTCACCTCCCTTCCCTTCCTCCACTTCCCGATGTTTCCTCCTCTGATCTCTTCATCTCCTCCGTCTTCACTCCCTCGCTCTCTTCCGTGCTTCCTCTCGACTCCCACATCCATCCCTCCATCTATACGTCTACTGTCCCTTTGTCTGCCGAGCATGTAGGAGCTTGTGGGGATGGATGGCCCAAGTGTGTGTGTTTGTGTGTGTGTGTGTGTTCATATTGTATAATAACAGGCATATAATATTTCACTGTATGTCAAACAGCATTGCAAACCACCGCAGCTTTTACACAAAGTTATACTCGACTTTGATGATTGGAAAAAGTTTTGAAAATAAGAGTTTATAGGTTTAAAAGTTTTCTATTCAATGTTTTAATGTTTTGTAGCCAAAAAGATTCTATATTAGTGTTATTATATTTTACAACTATTGTAGCAATTTAGGGTTGCAATAAAGTTACTGCATATAAGCTCCAAATGGACCGATAGAACACCATAAAACAGTCACATAACCAGGCATTGGACTTTGGTCTAGAAGGTCCCAGGTTCAAACCCCACCACCACCAAGTTGCCCTTGTTGGGCCCTTAAGCAAGGCCCTTAACCCTCAACTGCTCAGAGGTATAATAAAATAAAAATGTAAGTCGCTCTGGATAAGGGCGTCTGCCAAAAGCTAAAATGTAAATATAATATAAATATCTATTAAAGTCATCTGTCCATCTAGCAACAGATGGATACTCATAGCAGCCATTTAGCTAGCAAGAATAAATTTCGCAATATACAGTACAGTATATAACTAATCAAACAAAGTTGGTCTAGCTCCTGATCTCATGAAAAGTTTTTTTAATGGCTTGTGGAATTTGTTAGTAGCTAGCTGATCGATGCTATTGCTAGCCACAGGTCAGTCCTGTTGTAAGTTGAAGCTTTTTAGGAGTTTCATTCGGAGTGGAAAAGTTTACGAGAGAGTTCAGCTCTTAATGGCATGGCAAGAAGATGAAACCAGGTGAGTGTATGATGATCTCTAGATGTCAATCGCTACAACAGGAGACAATCACAGGCATCAAATCACATGTGAAAGCGGATGGATAGCACTTTCTATCACAGAGTGATGCAGCATGAGCAGCCTTTCCACCAAAAATGACATCATTTGAGATTTTAGATGTTATTTTCAGAATGTTTTGGCAACATGCTCTAGATTTACCTGCTCTGTTTTAATTTTATTATAAGTTATTTTAGTTCGTATTAAAGGTCACTAAACATGCTAAAGGGATATTATGGTTAGTTTAAAGTTAACCCGAAAAACTAGTTATGGTATTAGATAAGAAAGGTAAGAAAAGGTTAACTAGCTAGAGAAGTTTCTAAGGAGGTTTCAAAAAGGTTCAGGATGAGGATGTAATGTTCTGTAACTTTTTTTTTCCAGTTATAAAAGTAATTACTGGGGGGAAAAAATACCTGAACTTCACTTCATCTGAAGCGAGGGCACGCTGTAATTATTTTTTTAATTTATTTATTTATTTATTTTCCTAAACTGGTCAGAGAAGAAATCATTGACTGAACAAACAAAAGCAATTTGCCAAGAATGTCGAGAAAGTTTAAATATAAAGACATAAAATACAAACGTTACTTTTTGTAACTTCCTTAATTTTGGAACTTTTACAGGTCTTGCACTATGAATTTCCAAATGAGACCATGTTGACCCTGAAAGTAAAGAGTGTGTGTGTGTGTGTGTGTGTGTGTGTGTGTGTGTGTGTGTGTGTGTGTGTGTGTGTTTGTGTGTGTTTGTGTGTGTGTGCGTGCATGCATGCTACAGTGTCCGGCTGTCAGTACCTGGTGTGTGTGTGTGTGTGTGTGTGTATATGTGTCTGTTCCTCCCTGTCTAGCCTGTCTGCTTGTAATCTGCCTCTTTAATGTTCCCAGCCAGTAATTGCACTGTATAGCCTCAAGATAGCAATCAAAGGACTCAAAGATGCTGCATGCCTCTCTCTCTCTCTCTCTCTCTCTCTCTCTCTCTCTCTCTCTCTCTAACTACAATCACTTTATTTCTTCCGGTACTTACTTTTGTGTTTGAGGCAATGTAACAAAAGCATCTGGGCATCTGTTTCCTAGCGTCCGAGGAGGGATTGTGGGGTTTGTGGGGGGGAGGGGGATCAATTCAAATTGAACTAATGGTAAAATTGATATCTCTTTGAAGACTAGCCTGGTCCTCCTTTTCCCCCATCCCCTTTTTTTTCCCTCCCTCTTCACCTCCTCCCGCCTTTCTTTCTCTCGTTCCTTCATTCTTTCTCCCCCTTATCTTTTCACAATTACTAGCCCCCTCACTAATGGTCCTTTTAGGTCTGCGTCCAGCTGTATTTTGTATTTCGTCTTTTATGTCCCGAGTCAAATGAAGTTAAGTCCACTTTAGTGCCACGCTGCTTCATAAGAGTCAAAAAGTCAGCGTGCACTTTCGCTAAAGTATCCCCAAGTCGCACAAACTCCATCTTAACTGATCGAGAGAGTCACTGCTGACTTTTAAGATCTCCTTTATTGATACTATTAAAGCGAGAGAAGATTTTTTTCCCCTCTGTATAAAAGACCGTGAAGGACATAAGAGACATCAGAGACAAAAAAAAAGGCCTACGGCGCACAGACAGGCCTCAATCAGCATGACAAAAGCACGGCGATGGTGTTCTCAGCCCATAAAGTTTCTGCATGCATTAACCCCTGCACGTATAAGCAACCATCACACTTATCACATCAGATAGACAGGGGGACGTGTGATTCACTAACCTCAAGGAAACACACACACACACACACACACACACACACAATGTAGAGACACACACATAATTCATCCCGGTAACATTCCCAAATCCTGGATATTAATCCTTTAAACTCTTGGCTTATTCAGTTTTCACCCTGAAGCAGATGAGTCAGTAGGTCTACTGAAACTTTTTCGGAAATGTACAGCATTCACAGTGCGGTAGGAATGTACAGTATGTTTCGACCCGTCAGTGTCTCTTTAAACAGCTCTCATGGTATTTCAAATCACAGTTTCATAAAAAATAAAAAATAAAAAACATTATAATTGATAATTTTCAAGTCAAGGCATCCACATTTCCTATGATACATTGCACAGCCACCGTTTTTCATGGGTTAAACAACAGGATAAGCCACATTTACACGGTACACGGTCAGTGATATATACAGTATAGAGTGCTCCAAAAATCTGGATCAAAAACAAAAGTCTATTAAAAAATATAAATAACAGCAAAAGCTCATATTAACAGCTGCAGCATTAATTTGTGTATACGCTGAATACAAGAATGTAGAGCATTTCTTAATGCATCAGAACTGCTGTTACACACACTGATGATTTCCTTCTTTAGTGCAGCGATAGTTCTGTGCCGATTCGGATACATTACTGACTTCAGATCAGCCCAGAGAAACGCGTCGAGTAGTGTTGGGTCTGGTTTTGTTCTGTTCTTTGATTTAAAGTCATCTTAGACATGAAATAAAAAGATAATTTTTCCATTTTTCTATTTCATTTAAGGAAAAATGCATATGGATCCAGACACCCTGTACAGTATACAGTAAAGCAGGCATAGCTGTGTTTTTCAGTACTGAAGAAATGGGATAGAAAATACAGTTATAAGAACAATTTCATCTTTAATCTGTAGACAGCAATGAACGCTATGGGTTGCACATACTTACAGAAGTTTGGAGAACTTTATAACAGGTTAGTATTGATATCTCATTTAACATATATTATTACTAGTGGTGTTCAAGTGAAACTGGGGATTTTTTTTGTTGTCCAGAAAAACAGAACACAGTTCTCAAAGTAAAAAATCCTTAATTTCTCTATATAATCCCCAGATACACCTATCCACTAGTGCTTGGCAGAAAGTTTTCTTTTGGACTGCCTGCTTCACATCGGAAACCCTGGCCTCCCAGGAATTCCTTAAGTGAAAACTCAAGCTCAAACATGTAGAAATGGCTTAGAGCGAGGTCAGGGCTGTACGGGAGATGTGGCGATAACTCCCAGACGAGTTCCTGTAATGTGCAAGTGGTGTTGTTGAATAATTGTATGTACAGTTCCCACAGACAGATACGTCTGGTGACAAGTTATCTGTCGATTTCAGGCGTTCCCCTCGCTGAATGTTCATGGGAACGACTGCAGTGGGCTCCGAACCACCTCAGTCTGGATCGTCATTCATGGACGTATAGTTTTCTTTAAAACGTTTGCATCATTCAAATGTTTTAAGAGTTTCATCATTGTATAATGCTTGAACTCTTCTGCAAATGTCAATCGCTTTTATGCTTTTTTTTTAAAGTTTTTCTGATACATATGATTCATACTACCCAGGCATGCTGACCTGCAAGAAAGTGGCATCAAAAGGCACAATTTACAGCCAGTGACAAAAACTCAAAGTCAACTTTAACGTGGGACTTTTGCTCCAAATTTATCTATTGATTGACCCAAAAAAATGGTAGATGCCCCTGGTGACCTGGATAAACAAAACAAGTAAATATGTACCTATACAGTACGTTATAGTTTCTATAGCATGAAACATACTTGCATTACATTGCAGTCGTTCTTTTATGACCAGCCTCTATTTCTCTCTCTCTCTCTCTCTCTCTCTCTCTCTCTCTCGAGTTTAACAAGATGACAAATGCAGCTCGGCATGTTACCAAGAAACCATAACCTCCTCTGCCCTGCAGACACGATTTTACTGTATCTGACAACTTTACCTCTGATCGCTACAAAGTGCTCAGACTATCAGCTCTTTTCACACATGGAATATATAAACATTTGCACTTGTTTTTAACAAATGCCGATACTGTATGTATTTTTTTATGCCTATGTGTCATTAGTTGCTATAGAAACCATTATATATTCAAATAATGGCATTAATACTTTATAAACATTTAATATGATTTGACCCAAAAAAAATGGACACATGGCAGGAAATGACCGAGAGAATGAAAGCTGATTTAAAAAAAAAAAAAAAAAAATTGCTCTGCAGATTTGGAAAGCCTGTATGATTTTAGTTGTGTCATAGGACAGCTTGTGGACGTTTTGTGGTCTCTCTCTCTCTCTCTCTCTCTCTCTCTCTCTCTCTCTCTGATTACACTCAGGTTAGCATGACCCAAAAGAAGCACTAAATACTTTTCCACTCCCTCTCTTCGTCTGACTCCGTTCCTCTCGGCTTCCCGGCCGCGCTGAACGCTCGCCCACGCTCCACATTCGGTGTGTAATTACTCTGTCGTGTCACGAGTCTGAAGCTCACTCCTCATAACACAACCACCGGTCACTGACTCCTAATTTACAGTCTCAGGATCCCAGAGTTGGAATAATATTTGGGTTATATTACAGCAGGGTCTATCTGACCTGTAATCCTGGATTTACTGAGGAAGAAGACTTTGATATTCGCAGCATGACATCATGAAAGTAATAAACAACACTATGCTTGTGGGCCAGAGAGAGAAAGAGAGAGAAAGAGAGAACACAAGCTGGAAACTGGAATATAGTGATGAGGAACATGGGGAGGTTTTACTTACGTGATCAAGTACATCAAAGCTTTTTTTTTTTTTTTTTTTTTTGCCATTGAAGTGCACTTAAAATTATTTTAAGCCTTATAACTTCATGTGATTTTCACCACTGTAGCAACACAGAGAGGCTTCCTGTGACCCTGTAACCAGTATAAAGAATAAGTGAGATGAGTGAGTAATTAAGGAAGATACAAACTATTAACACTATTATTACCTTAAAACACAATATTTGACAATATTTTATCTTTATGATATAGACTTCAAACAAAATATCTACTAGGTATTAAATACACTTTTTCTTATCTCTGGCCGTAGTGTGTGTGTGTGTGTGTGTGTGTGTGTGTGTGTGCGCGCGCCCTGGCCTGTCCTTGCTTAATGCCCCTTGTTCCCTGGTATAGACTCCATCCCACCCTGTAGAGGCTAAGCGGTATAGAGAATGAGAATGTGGACGAGGTTCCAGTCAATCGCAAGCTGTTCTAGTTCAACTCAATTCAATTCAGTTTTACATTACAATTACATTTAGGCATTTGGCAGAAACTCTTATCCAGAGTGACTTCATTTTTTTTTTATCTTATTATACATCTGAGTAGTTAAGGGTGAAGGACCTTGCTCAAGGGCCCAACAAGGGTAACTTGGTGGTCATGGGGTTTAACCCTGGGACCTTCCAAACCATATTGCAATGCCTTAACCACTGAGTTAACCCTCAGTTAGCTCAGAGTTTTAATCATATAGCACTTTTAACAGTGGGGATCAAGAGTTCGAACCCCAGGTAATGTTGTAGCTTCCCGCAACTGGGGGCCTGGAGAGAGCTGATTGGCCGAGCTCTCTCAGAGTGGAGGCATGGGAGATACTCACCTGCTCTCTAATTCAATCATACAAGCTCACACAAACGTAAGGAGGGGATAGCCCTGTGCTCTGAGTGTGTTAAGCCAGATTTATACATTTTATATCATTTTGTCTCATATGAGCAAGCTGTGGTGAGGAAAACCTCCCTGAGAAAACCTTGAGATACCATCCCCACTTGGATAATACCAGGTACCTTCTACAACTGAAGGTGTATACTGTACTGTGATCAGGAAGTCCACTGTATTGAGGTTCACTGATGGAGACTGTGGCACAAAAACGGCAATTTCAGTCCTAAAACTATTTAAGCGATTACAGTCACAAGACATCACATTTAGTGAGCTGGTTCCATCATTTTTATGAACATTAATTGGAACTGTCTTCAGGTTAAGTGAGAAACTCAGGAAAAAAACACACTTAAAGGAAAATAATCAACAACAGGATAGTGGGACTGAACTGTTCCAACTAAAGCGTTTTATTCCTCTTATACTTCAGCAAACTGCAAATGATGACTGGTTTATCATTTAAAGAATTACATATTTCATCTTTTTACTTCAAAACTTTGCAACCACACCACAATTGCACCCCCTCACCGTTTTTCTTTTTTTTTTTTTTTTTTACCCTCAGATGGTTTATTCCTTTGAAGTGGATGATGGTTCTCAGTACAGAAGTCTGGATAAAGTGAAGCATGTGTAGGGAAAGCATTGATTGCAGCGCACTAGTGCCATGTGCATGATAAGAAATCTGCACGCTCCTCTCACGCTGTCCTATTTCACACCAACCAGATGGAGATTTTTCATTTATGTGTAAAAGAAAAAAAAATCCCTTTAAAAATTAATACATTATTAACTCTCTGTCCGGAGAGTGCTTAGTGCGCTGGCATAAATCAGAGCGTCCTCTCCTCCCCCCCGGTGCAGCTCAGTCACACACTAATGACTTTTAACATATGCTTTTTAATCTTGTCCGGACCTGAACTTCCTGACTCCCTTCCTCCCTCTCTTTCTCTCTCTCTCTCTCTCTCTCTCTCTCTCTCTGTAATTGTATAACCTGGGTTTCATTTATTAACATTATTTATTTTATCTTATACATACTATCAAAATTGAGCTACGTGTCTTTTATATGTTTTGCAAAGTAAATAAATACAGAAATACAGAAACACAAATAACTTTATGGTAATGATGTAATAATTTTGTATCACATGATGATTTATGTCTATTTAACTAAAGTCAACTCTAACAGTATTCCAAAATGGAAAAACAACACAAATAAAATAAACCGTATGTTAGGAGCACACATCTAGTTATTTAAATATAGATTTCAAATAATTTTGTTGTGATTTTTTTTTGTATTTATAGTTATAGCCACATGCAGAATCAATAATAATAATAATAATAATAATTGTTTTGTAGTCAGTCAGTCTGTCTGTCTATTAGTCTGTCTACATATCTATCTATCTGTCTGTCTGTCTGTCTGTCTGTCTAGCTACCTGTCTCTCATTATATCCATTTTTTCAAATATAAAATGCTATATGTGCATGTTGTTTTTTTTTTTTTTGCCAATATTTATAAAAAAATATTGGCACCCTCAGAACAAATATTTGTTAAATACCTATACTGCGCATTACATACTTACTCTTTACAGTATCTCTTTATCTAGTATTTTTACATATTTAAATATTAGTATTGGAGAGCAGTGGCTTAGTGCCTAGTTGAGGGTTCGAGTCTTCTTCTCCCTGTGGTTGGTGGGTTTCCTCCAGGTACTCTGGTTTCCTCTCACACTCCAAAAACATGCATCTTTTTTTTAAATACCTTTATTTATTAGTGCATTTTTGTTCTTGTTATAAATTTTTTGGCACACTTAGCATTAATAAAAATAATTAATACGTGAATAACAGCACAGTTGTTTATTATTTATCTATCTGTTTATCTCTCCGCAGTTAGAATTCTAATTATTGGCACCCTTCAACCTAATAATTGTATAAAATGAATCCCATATGCAGTGAGCAGTGCTTTGAGCTGAAACGTGTTGGACGTGATGTTTACTTTTAATGCCTCATTAAAGGTTTTATATGTAGTGCCTTTTTTTCTGAAAAAAGCAAGCACTACTTGCCAAAGTTTTGGCACCCCGGGTGAGGATAAAAAAAAAAGCTTTGCTGCTCTTTTTGCATTAACCTACAGCCAGGTCCAAAAGTATTTGCACCCCCGGGGGATAGTTTTATCTTAAATGTCTGGGTCCACGACATTTTTTTCGTTTCCTAAGTGAAAAAGAAGGCTTTGGTGTGTGTGTGTGTGTGTGTGTGTGTGTGTGTGTGTGTGTGAGAACACTGACAGTCAGTCTCCCACAATTAAACACTAACCTGCACATGACCGTGTTCACTACAAAGCCTGTGTGGAGAGGACAGACTTAAAGATAACATCAAAACATACAGAGAGCAGACGAGGTAAAGGCCTTCACCTCCAGGGCAGAAGTTTGTGTGTGTGTGTGTGTGTGTGTGTGTGTGTATGAATGTGTGTGCTTGGGGTGTTAAGCTTGAAACAAGGTACCAAGCATCTGTTTTCATTGTCAACATCCTCTGAGATAAGATCAGCTAAGCGAGGGGGAGTATTGTAGTAAATGCCTTACCTGAGTATTTGTCGGGATTTGGAGATGACCGGTGGAGATCCAGGGAGATCAGTGCTGATAAGATGAACTATAGTTCACACAAACACAGACACACATAAAGACAGACACACACACACCAGTCTTCCCTTTACGTGGACAATTTTACTATCAATTAGTAAACGAATGTGAGTGTCTGATTGTCTTGGAGTCTGAGAGGACAGGCTTTAATAAGAACAATAAGCAGGGCAGTGAGAGACACTGAGATTCCTTTATTGCCTATTGTTCTGGGTCAAAGCCCCGCAGAAGAGCTTTGTGTGCCTCTGAATTGAATAACGGCTGGAATTACTCATTTGTTTGTCATCAGCCGGCATACAATTAGATACAAGCTGCTTCTTTGTATAATTCCGCTCAAAGCTGCTCAGTGATAAGCCCGCATACAGTGTAAATTATTATCACACACACACACACACACACACACACACACATTTGTCTCGCTATCTATGTGAGAAGCTTCTACTGACATAATTATTACTGCAGCTAATTAATGGTATGCTACAGATAAATATCAGCCTGACTTTAACCTTCGTTTTGAGTTTTTTTTTAATTATAATAATAATAATCATAAGCTGAGACTGGTTACATTTCCTAAATTTAAAAAAGGACAAATCTGTTAGATATTCTTATCCTCATGGCATTTCCAGGACATAAGAACATGCCCACATACACTAATAAAAAATATGTAATAAAAAATAATAAAAATAAATATAATTAAACATACTTTGTTATTACTTTGTGTAATGTAACCTGTACAATTTGTGCAAAATGAATAATTTTATATATTGATAAAATGTATGACATGGCGTTATAAGAAAGCAGTGAGCTTGGTGGGTTTTCTCCAGGTACTTCAGTTTCTTCCCACAGTTCAAAGACATGCAGATTAGGTTGTAGTCAAACTATCTAAGCAATGGGAAAAGGTCATGTGACCTGATGAGTCCAGACTGACCCTATCCCAGAGTGATGGGCGTGTCAGGGTAAGAAGGGAAGGA
>JAOVVA010000037.1:3232555-3245969 GCA_028565275.1 Leiocassis micropogon | reverse complement strand
TTATTATTATTATTATTATTATTATTATTAGTAGTAGTAGTAGTAGTAGTAGTAGTAGTAGTAGTAGTATTCTATTGTTATTTAAAAGATCATGCACAGGTTCTAAAGGCGGAGACTTCCGACTCATATTTATCCCTTTATATAATGATATCTTTACATTAAATAAGCATTAAATAAGTAATTAATTTAAATATCTTTAAATTAATTAAGTGAATCAGATTTACTGCCTTAATCACACATACACACACATCCAGATTCCACATCTATTATTATAGAAATCCATCTTATTTCAGCAACTCTATTTCACATAAGTATCACATTATTACTCTGCAAACTCACAATCAGCCACTTAATACACCCGCCTCAGAAGGCCTATTTTACCATCTGATGCTTTAAGCCATCTCCAAATGAATAGGAGAAGGAGCCGAGGCTAGGCTTTATGGATCACATGTGCCGAGAGAAGACGTTTGCACAGTCGTCGCAATCCAATTACCATCTCTTCTAATAATCCCGGCTTATTTTTAAACTCTGTGTGGTACTTAAGGCTTTTTTCTTTCTCCGTATTAAATTTGTGAACATATTATAATCTCATTTATTTGCATCTTGCCATCTATAAAAAAAAAAAAACACTTAGCAGTGGGTTGTGTGTTTTTGTTTTAAAGTGTGAGAAGTGTTAATATATGGTATTATGGATATATACGCTTATATGCATATAGAAACTTTGGACTATATTGTGACGGAAGTATTGTGATTGAGAGAAGTAGATTATGTTCCTCATCTCTGTACTTATTTAGACAGGTACTACAACAACAATATTACTACTACAACTACTACTAAAATTCAAATTGTGTTTGTCACATAAACAACCATACACAGTACTATATAAATATATATAAAATCCTTATATGACTGTTCATGACCAAAAATGAACTACAATAAAAGAAAAATTGCACTAAAAGAATACAATTTTACTAAAGATAGAATTTCCAATAAAAATAAATGAATAAAAAATAAATAAAAAAGTAAAAAAAATCGGGATGGAATATATAAATTTACAGATTTACAAAATTACAAATAAAATAGAATTAAAATAGAAATATATATTTTAGTTACAGCGAAACTTTCATATATTCAAAATTCTGTGAAATATTTCAGTCCTCTTCTTTGTTTGTTTGTTTGTTTGTTTGTTTGTTTAATTGTTTTCATTTTGATAATTACGTGTAAATAATTTTATAAAATTTGGTATATTCAAATATTTCCTAAGATCAATCGATTTACAGTACAGAAATTCCGAACAATTATGTTCATTTATGCCCTCAATACATGATCAGGGCTCTTTCTGGGGAGTGTTGCATGGCATGGAGGTGATCAGCCTGTAGCACTGCCGAGGCTTTATTGAGGACCAGGTTGCTTTAATAGCAGGCTTTGGCTCATCTTATTGTTGGGCCGGAGGTTTCTCATCTTCCTTATAGCCCATAGATTCTCTAGAAGGTTCAGGTCAGGTTCAGCTATTTTACATATAAAAAATTGGAATTTAGTAATCCACCCAATCATATTTTATATACATTAATTAAATATATATGGAGGCTATAAAAATATACTGTACTCTTTTTATACACTTTTCCTTTTTTTTCCTGAAATAATAACACTCCATATAAACCTTTGTGGCACTGAATAAGGAATAAATAAATAAATAAATATCCCAGAATTCCTAGCATAAGTTTGCTTAGAACATGGATTAAAGAAGAGAATTGAGAATGAGCAAGGTATAATGTTTTTATATGTGTGTGTGTGTGTGTGTGTGTGTGTGTGTGTGTGTGTGTGGGTGGGTGTGTGAGTGAGAGAGAGAGAGAGAGAGAGCTGTTCCTTTTGACTGCTGCACCTCTGATTAAATAAAGCATGTCTAGTCTCATAATCTTATTACATTAGTCTTATTAAGTCACTTATTGTTAGGGGATTCCATCAACAAGTTTTCCCAGTGGTTCATGTTTCACTGACCACAGCTAGTTTGGAACGGATACAAATGGGTGACAAATTAGACGAAACCAACAAGAAAGTGTGTAAATATAATGTTGGAGTAATGTGTTGAGCCACTGCAAGCCTCCAAAACAACTTTAATTCGACGCTACATGTCTCTTCAACTGTACTTTATGACACATACATTATGTCATAAGAGATCCTCTTGGTGTTTTGATGATGGTGCTATCTAACATGTTGCTCCAAAATCGTCCATAGGTTAAGACTTGGTAACTGTAAAAGCAATGGTATAAGATTATCTTCATCAGAGAGCTGTCGTGCTGTGTGGATGGGGGCGGAGTTATTGTAGAAGAGTTCATGCTTATTAGAATAGAAATATTCCACATTACAGGACAAATATTTTTCTAATTTATTGTAGGGAAAGGTTCCTCTAGGAGTGCATGAGAAGCCCAACCACACCAGGTAAATTAATAAATAACACAACCCCAAACAGACAGACAAACAGACTGTTATTGCTTTCTTGTAAGATAAGAAATTGCATTTAAATCCGAAGTATACTAGGTATAAAAGCAATATTATAGCTGTTAGTTGTCACAAACATAGACTTGTTCATTGACCTCCAAGACTTTCATTCTGTTTTAATAGCCTCGGAGGAGATAAATCACTCTCGTCATTATCAACACAATCCATCTTCTCCTGGCTCCAAAGGTTATAAGTAATAGACCTTACATTGTGTAATTGAATAATTAATACGTTAACCTTATTAAGAAATGAATGGAAGGACAAATTTGCTTTGCCTTTTCTAAACCTGCCACTAATGACCAATGAGAACTCTCAAGGTAATTATATTCATCATAATTAGTGCATAGTAATGAGCGATTAGCATGCCGTCGCGGATAAAAGGAGCGCTACGCTCCTAATTGCCGAACATGAGCTGCGACTCATAACCTCCATTGACTTTAATTGTCCGTAATTGGCTCCATTTATGCGAGTGATTAGTTTCATTAGTCAGCGTTGAACATTCCATTTTTTTCTGAGCGTGAAGAGGAATGTTTTCAACATTACAACGGTAATAACCCTCTAAATTAAATATTCTATTTCGTTCACCTGTTTGTTTTTGCCTTTATAAAAACATATGTAAATACCCTATAATTAGGATTCAGGCATATATGTTATAAGTATTTATTAATTTCTCTTAGGACCAAATTTTATTAATTAAATTGTTAAAGTGGATTGAATTGCTTTCCTCTTTCTTAGCTCTTTCTTAGCTCTTTAATGTTTTAGATAGAACATCCTTAATACACATTTTAATAGCCACTAATTATAAACTCGTGAAGATTTGAATACATTTAAATATGAAAAATGTGCTGTGTATCTTGTTTATTTAAAAGTTAAGCAGCCATATTGGCACACAGTTTGAACATCCTGTAAACTTATAGTACAATTTCATGCAAGTATCTATTCAGCCAATCCTGTGACAGCAGTTCCATGCTTAGTAAAATAATGTGCATGCTGATTTCAGGGAATTTGACTGTTCGGTAGCAGAAGGTCTGTGGACCAAAAATCCATTGATAATGAGAAGTTCAAGTTCAACTATGATGACTGTGATGAGCGAAGAAAAGTATCTTGAAATTGCACAACATATCAAACACTAAAAGCAAAAATACAGCCTCAACAAACCCGGACAGTTGAAGTCTAGAGAAATGGCTGATGAGTATTGATTTTATGAGGCACACAGATGGTAGGGTCAGATATTAGCACAAACGTGCAACGGTCCAGGCTGGTGGAGGTGGTATAATGGCGTGAGGAAGGTTTTTTTTGGCACAATGTGCTCCCAGCCATTAGTACCAGACATTAATCATCCCTTGGAGGCACGGTGGCGTAGTGGTTAGCACTGTCACTTTGCACCTCCAGTGTCTGGGTTCGATTACTGCCTCATGGTCTGTGTGCATGGAGTTTGCATGTTTCTCCCCGTCCTCGGTGGGTTTCCTCCAGGTACAGATTGAGTTAACTGGCGCTTTCAAATTGCCTGTAGTGTGTGAATGCATGTGCGAATATTGACTGGTAGCCCTACCACGTTGTGGAATTAGGAATAACTACATTAGTCACCACTGGCCTCCACGGTCCCATCCTGAACTACAGAGTTACTAGATGGATGGATGGAATCCTCCCTTGGATTCCATACTTGAATATTGTTGCTGACCATGAGCAGCACATGTTCCAATTGCTTCATCCAGCATGACAATGTGCACCATGCATGCACCATGCCACAAACTTGGAAATTGTCTCAAACTGGTTTTATGCACAAAACAATGAGTTTATTGTTTTTCACCTAACTGCCTTCCCAGGAACAATAGCAGCATCCAGTAGACCATATGTGAGATGTGGCTGAAGAGAAGATTCACAGGATGGAAGTGCTCCTGAAAATTCATCAAAAACTGTATGTCAACACAGAGCAGAATCTCTTAGGAACGTATTGTGGAACCAATGCCATGAAGAATCGAAAGTCTTTCGATCACAAAAGGAAAAATAGTAGAACCATTAAAACTTTCATAAAACAATAACAATTAAACCATTATGCGTTTAAAGCCCTGATATAAGCTGTCACTATTTTAAATGCATTTTTATTATGTATGTCATGTTATAATTCCATATATAGGTCATTTCTAAGCCATAAGCTCTATGCTATATTCCATATAAATTATCAAAACACCTAAACACTCAGAATGAAAGCATGCGTGTTTTCCCTCGCCCTCTCTGACTTATCTGGTTCATCCTTCTCTAATCAATGCATTGATTGCTGATGAAACAGCGCAGTGATCAATAAGCACTTAATGTGAGTTCGCTGCCCAATCAGGAGCTCTTTAAATCAGTAGGATCTCTTCAATGGACTATCTGCTTGCTTTCATGCTTGTCATCTTGCATTTGTTCACACATTGCTCTGCATTTCCTCCAATTATGTATCAGCTAATCTGTAGTAGTGGTAGTAGTAATTCAGAGTTTTGACGAGATTCAAGATATGTGTAAGATTACTTGTGCATGGGAATTTTTATCTGTTGCAGTTGAGATCAAATAAAAATCTGAATTATAACAAATAAAATAGCAATGATTCCGGAAGACATCTTGTCCAGATACTAGCGTTGCTTTGGGAGGTTGAAGGGAACTGGAAAACCTGAAGGAAACATATTTGAAAAATAGTCAAAAAGCCAAGTTTAGGCCCAAACATCATTATACTACCAACTTGTTATGTTGTTTACCTATTTTCTACCTATGTGCAAATATATGGGTATACATTGTATACATTTATATCATGACTCGTCAAGGGTGCCAACATTTTAATGCCACGTATGTGTTTTTTTACTGAATAAAAGTCACTGAATAAAGCAAATTGCACCAAATTACCGAGAACGTTGCCCTATTCGAATTGACGGCATATTTTCTTGACGGTGAAGTTCTAAAAGGTTATTATTCTTCACCTTGTAATTTCAGTCAGTTTTCCTTCCTACCTGTCTTGAAGCTTTTCTTTCGATTTTGTTGAGGACTGTTTCAGCTCCTCCATTTGGCACTAGTGTTATTTGCAGCCATGGACTAGTCTTACTGTGTGTGTGTGTGTGTGTGTGTGTGTGTGTGTGTGTGTGTGTGAGCATCACAGCTGAAGGTAGGGGAGCAGCCCCATTGATTAGGATGATAATGAGGAGGTTAATGGAAGGAGAGGAGAGGGAAAAAATCGCACCTGGGATAATTACAGTACAGTCTCACTGGGGGGCTGCAGCCAAAACTCCATATGGGCTTCGTCACTTCTGCGAGCATAACAGCCTTTAAGTACAGGTTACTGCATGTGTGTGTACATGTGTGTGTGCGCTTTTTTGACTGTGTAGGTGTTTTAGGATAGATAATGGTAATTTACACATGGACATTCAAAGGACTGTTTAGTTAAGAATAGAATTACAGCATGGGTGTGTGTCAGTGCCGCTGTGCTTTTGCGCATATGTGTGTGTGTGTGTGTGTGTGTGTTCAGTGTGTGTGTGTGTGTGTGTGAAAGAATATTTCGACATGACTATGCCAGCAAAGAAAGTGTTTATTTGAAAGTTTACTAATCCTAAATATCCTCCTAAGCTTTTTGCAGTTCTTGGAAACGACACTGTTTGGTCATAAATTCAGAAACAAGAACCAGTTGGATCCAAAAGATCCAATATACCGGATTCAGTCCATTGAGAGACAACATGAGAAACCACATGAAATAGTTTAATCATTTTTGGTTATTAAACTTCTTTGGTGCATTTCAGCTTTGTTGTTCATTGTGGTTACTGTTGATGGCGGGAAGCCATGTTGATATGATGTCACATGCTCACTGAGGACACTTTCCCCACATTCCCAGGAGGAATTGCGAGTTCATGGAGCATTATAGTTTTTTTTTTTCTTCTTTTTTTTTCTTTCTAATAGCATTACGAATAGTGCGGCATAACAATAGCACCTCATGGGCTGTTGATAACAGGCCCCCAAAATATAGTTCTAGTTTTTGTTTTCCTCTCAAAAAGTTTTGATTTTAAAGACATCAAGTTTATTTCTTTTAAACCACTGAACACAACTGATGTAGACTTCAGAAAACACTGTTTCTTATTAATTTTTGTTATTCAATTGTAATGCAAATATGCATTTATACATGTCCTTATTAGATAATGATACATTTGTGTGGGAAAAAAATGGATCCCAAGTGCTCCTTATTGGAAAAAAGAGAAATAAATAGGAGAGATTATAGGAGCCAGTCATGTTAATGATGAAGCGAGCACTGTGGCTAACATTACTGAAATAAATGCCAATCGATACGAATGGTTCTATCGAGATTGCCGTATTCTATCATTATCTCCTACTTTGGCAGAACTTCCCACCGGTAGCAAAAATTTATAGTTAAATCAGTCTATGATACTTCCTCAATATCCCTTTAATCGTTTATCTACTTATGGTTTTAAATGGTCGTAGCACTGCAAAAAATGTACTACAGTTTTATCAGCTGTAACATTTTCTATCACTGCAACGCTGGTAGCACTATCTGACAGGTTGATTTAATGCTATCCATCAATCTACTAGTCGACTAGTACTATTATACTAGATGTACTAGTAGTATGCACTAACCATGCATATAAAATTAAATGTGCAATAAAACACAAAAACAATTAATAAAAAAAAAAAACTTTCAATACTAAACATGAATCCACAGGTCGCTGGGAGTAGTAGCATGGATTTATGGGTGGGGCACTACAGTAGTGAAACGAGATGTATTTTTGGTATGAGCGTGCATGGTACATGTGGGTAGGAGAGCATGATGGGGAAAATGAATTTATAAAAGAAGCACCACTAGTATAAACAATGTGTTTGCAGAGAAAGATCGCAACCTGTTTTGATATAAAAAAAATTTTTTTCATATATCTTTGGGGGGAAAAAAGGGTTCTTGTCTTGACTACTGACCACCACTGATGTGATAACATGCTATTTTGTACCGTTAATCATTTTAAATCTAACATTTTGTAATATAATATTTTAAAATGATAAATCTTTGCTAGCTACATTGTCACTAATTTGACAAATTTGTTATAATTTCATTATTAAATTTTTGAAATTTTATTTGAAAAATAATAAAATTTTGCTTAAATTAAGGTTAGGGTTAAATTAAGGTGTAGGCAGGTCCTCACAAAGTTTGTGTGTGTGTCTGTGTGTGTGTGTTTTCTACTGTCTTACTGTCCCTAATAGTCTTATAAAAAATATTGGCACCCTAAAGTTGGTACCCCTGATGGAATCCATATACAGAATCTATATAAAACTGTAAAATCCTGTAACAATGTTCGCAAAAGGTTTTAATTAGAATCATGTTAGAAACTCGAACGTTAGACATTTTTATGCGAGTGTGCAGTGGAAAAAGAACGTCACTTTTCTTCTATAAAGCTCATCGTAGCTCTTCTGTTTCGCATCCAGCACTGGTGGCGATTTGAATGAAGCTGAATTAGATGGCACCTCCAGTGGGATGAGTGTGTGTGCGTGTGTGTGTTTACTCTCTCCGCACCACACTTGGCTAGGACTTGGCGTGAGACGCAGCAAGTTGCCAGATCTCCTACTGTGAATATCAACAAGACAGAGAGGAGGGGGATAATAGGCCGGCAATCTTCATCTGCTCCCTGTAGCTTCTCGCGCTGGAACAGGGGGAGGGAGGTGAAAAACAAGGAGGGGCTCACTGATGGTAAAGGAAGTCATAAAAACAGCAAACTCTTCTGAAAAGAAACCTGTGTGTATATGTGTGTGTGTGTGTGTGTGTGTGTGTGTGTGCCTGTGTGTGGTCATTCCTGCTTGAATAACGCTGTATGCATGCATGTTTGTGTGAACGCACAATGTCTGACTCACCGTTTGTCTACGTCTGAATATTGGCTCTTTGAAATGAATTTTCCTCTATGAGCCGCTCGCACACACGCGCACACACCTGACTTTGCACGCGAGGAAGACAGGCCGCTCGTGACAACAATCTCGTACACAGCAAATCACCAAAGTGCTGCTTTATTCGGTTCAGTTTTATTTTCGAGCACACATGGGTTTAATTCAGGAAAGTGTGAAAATAACTGACTCGGGATCAGCGTCCCTGCTTCTTGCTTCGTGCTGCTGTTAGTCCTTTCTCTCCATGTGTGTGTCTGTATGTGTGTTTTACAAAGCGCTGTCGGCGAACGAGACGGCGTGTGCTGCTTTTTTCAAATGTGGCTCCATATATCTTTCCTTCCTATTTTCTCCATCCAGACGGTGGTGGGTTCAAACCGCCTAAAATACCACATCCACCTAAAGTGTGTTTCTGCTTGTTTAAAAGAACAAATAAAAAATGAAAAGTTTTTCAGTTTCAGTTTTTCAGTTTGTGGAGCGAGTGTGCAGATTTTAAAATGTTCACTTTGTCTCCTATTCGACTGTGTGTCAATGAACAGTAGCTTCCTGTGAAAATTCGGTTGGTAAAGCAAACGATAATAACGTCATATCATTATTGCACACACACACACACACACACACACACTGAAAACCAAAAAGGATTTCAAAACTCAAAATGTTCCCGGAAGTAAAGGATTACAATAATGCAGGCTTGTGTGTAACTTGTCGGATAAATTAGCCAGATTGTGATGCACATCGTTCTCTGGTTTACTTCTCTTTCTCTCTCACTTTCTCCACTCTTCTCTTTTATAACCCCTAGAGAGACCAGTATTTCCCACAAGACTGTATTCTGTCTCATCGCTCTATCACTGAACTATAAAACACAGTAACACCATGTCTGATGCTTTTCTTTTTTTTTATAGGGAGTCCCCTGTCCGCACATTTACACGGCCCTAAAACAAAAGCGGAATGTTTTTCAAGAAACACTAAAATAGCCTTTAGATTACTGAGGGTCAGGTTAAGGTTAGATTCAGGTGTAAGTATCAGTTTAATTAGTGAAAGCTATAAGTGCGACAATGGCAGGTCCTCATAAAGACGACAAACCAGTATTTGTGTTTTTGTATGATTGATTGTGTTTTGATCAAACTGGTCGCTTATGTGCACATCATGTTGATATTTTACTGTTTTTTGTCAAATTTTATGAACAAAATTTGCCATTTAATTCTAACATTTTGTACTATACTATTTTAAAATGATAAATGTTTGCTAGGTAAGTTGTCACTAATTTGACAAGTTTGTTATAATTTCATCATTAAATTCATTATGTCATTAAAATTTAAAAGTGTTAATGTGAATCCCTTGACTAACCCTAACCTTACAGTTACATCCAGTCATTTTCTATATACAAGGGATGTTCGAGTCAAACCGGGACTTTTCATTGCACAGAATAACAATTATTAGACCTGTCTTTATTTCTTTATATAATCTCCTGCTACACTAATGCACTTTTCCCAGTGTTACACTAGTGCTTGGATACTATCAAGGTAGAACATTTTCTCAGTATGCCAGAGCCATGATCAGACTGTTTACTTCATGTCTGAAATGCTGACCTCCCAGGAACTCCTTTAATGGCCCAAACATGGTGAAATGGCTTAGATTAAGGTCAGGACTGTACGGGACATGTGGCATTAACTCACAGC
The DNA here is from genome assembly GCA_028565275.1 of Leiocassis micropogon. Classification (NCBI taxonomy): domain Eukaryota; kingdom Metazoa; phylum Chordata; class Actinopteri; order Siluriformes; family Bagridae; genus Leiocassis; species Leiocassis micropogon. The sequence continues at coordinate 3,235,896 of JAOVVA010000037.1, read as the reverse complement.
TGAATTCCTGTAACATGCAAGTGGTGCTGGTGAATGATTGTTAGCAAGATGGCGACAAGTTATCTGTCGATTATTTTATTTATTTTATTTTTTTGGAAATCATTTGGTTGGGAATGTTATTCACAGACATACGGCCTTCTTTAAAATGTTCCGCACCATTTAAATGTCTTACTGCGGCCAAGAGTCTCATCACCGCACTGTGCTGTAAATGTCAATCAGTTTTACGCCTTCATTCACGAGTTGTGCAGAAAATTATTGGTCAAGCAAAATAACACCAATGTCTTTGAAGAAACCTTGTAGCAATTGAAATGTTGTCTGTGATGTTTCATCAATTTCCTTTTTTTTAATGGGTAAATGCTTTTTTTTTTATGTTGGGTTTTGTTCTTTTTGTAAGTTTTATTACTGAGACTTCAGGGATTCAGTGGCATCCAAATCGTATAATAGATGACCCATGTAACTACTTTTACAAGACGTTCAAATGAATTGTGCAAATTGTTATGAAACTGTGAGACAATGTTGTTGTAGACATAGAAGTTAGCACCTAAGTCTGTGTGCGTGTGTGTGTGTTACCCTCCTCCCCTGACAAATATCTCCTGCCCTCAGTCCTCAGAAATAAAACACCAGATGTGTTTGAACTCCAGTGAGATATTTATGGTGGTTGAGCAGCATCTTAACGTGTGTGTGTGTGTGTGTGTGTGTGTGTGTGCCTTTCTTCTTTTTTGTTCTTTTTCTGTGGTTCTTTTTTTGTTAAGCCTCCTGGCTAATTTTTTTCCTCTCTTTCTATATATTACCGTGGTTCCAGTAATCACATCGCATGTTTGCACAAGAGGATTTGTGTAGTCCGAGTTGACATCTGAGATCTCGCACTGTGGGTGCGCAGCGTTTAACATATAATTTTATGTCTTGCTTTCTTACAAATATATAAACAGTATCATTGTTTTTTGATGTCCAGGATTTCTTCAAGATGTTTCCTTTTTCTTTCCTTTTTTTTTTTTTTTTTGCTAATTTAAAACTTTTGACTTGAGTTCACTCGTTGCTTAAATTAAGTCTACCGGAATAATTCCTCCCTCTCGCCTCGGCGGCGAACAAACGGAGGAGCTGCTACTCCAAATATCATCCGTCAATGTCATAAAGAGTGATGTGGATTTGTTTCAGACGTGCCAGATGCAACTTTAGTGCCTCGGCGCAACGTTTTTATCCCTGGCCTTAAGCTAACTATGAGGGCACTTCATCAAAATCTAATCACACGAACACCATATGCACACAATCCAGAGAGGATTACAAAGGAAACGGATACATATTTATCGTAAATGATCGGGACTGTCAGTACTTTTTGACCATGTGAATCTCTGGATAAACTTTTCTATTTAATCGGGTCAGGTAGACAGTCCGTTATGAAACTTTGTATATATATATGGGAATATCAGGACTGTTATTAACTTTTATATGTATATTCTTAACCAAAGTACTAGTGTTGTATTGATTTTGTATGTACAGATCGTTTAATATCGTCAGGCAGCTCTCAGGTTAGCTTAGCTTAGATGATGCTAAGCTACGTTATACTGGACTCGGAGCTCAGAGTGAAAAATCAATAACAAAACTGCGCACATTGGTGTTTAGACATTTGCATATAACTGTAGAGTTAATTTATAAAGAGAATTTGCCACATTCTCACATTTAATCCTTAAAACAGAAAACTGTATGAAGATCATCAGGAAGTTTGACAAATGTGAGGTACAGCTCATCTCGAATTGCAAGAAATCGTAGCAGTCAAAATAAAAATATTCGAACATGATTACAATTTTGAAATGTATTTTATATTTTAATTTTTTTATTTTTAGGACCTTGTATGTTCGCACTTCCCAAACAAGGCAGTGCTAGCTAACAAGTCCTGGTGGCTCTGTTGTGAATTAGCAAGTAGTACACTACATAGGGTGCCAGAACATTTTATGTTCACCAACAAAGTAGTGTCATTAAATAAGAAGGATAAAGCAATTTGAATTCCAGCCCTAGACCATTCACTAAGAGCTTTGCCATGCTGAGATCGATGATATGAAATGTTCGGGTTTAAATGATAATCAGAACGGATCCGTAACATATAGGTATCCAGGTTGTTGTTAACAGGTGAGCTGACAGGACATGAGAGAAAACCTCTGAAAATGGGTTTTATATGGTCCATGACCACAAAAAATATAGCAAGTCTTGACAAATTCTAGGCATTTTGAAAGAATGAGTAGAAGTCATTGACAAGTCTTAAAAGTTTATAGCAAATCGTGACGTGTCATACAGGGGTTATAAAAGTGTGCAGACAGTTTGTAACACGTTATGTCATGAGTTACGCATGGTTCGGAGGAAAGACAGGTGATTCATGAGCATTTACATTTTGTAGCTAATGTTTAGTTGATTAAGGCATGTGAGTCGCAAAACAAAAAAATGTAATTTTGCAACAGTTCGACAAGGATTCTTCCTTCAAATTCCTCAAAAACCTTATTCTTCAGCACAAACGACATCTCAGCTTAAAGAAAAAAACTTTATAAATGGACAAATTAGTGACTTAACTTGGGATGTAAGTGTGGTAGATGAGCATAAAGTAGACTTTACCTTCAAACCACAGGCGTGTTTCTTTATAGGGGAGCGCACTGAATTAACACAAATATTCAAATTTTTCTCAAAATAGCAAAGAAAAAGCCACCTCATGTTACTAATTTATAGGGTTGTGGCTTGTCCTCAAGAGACTAAACATTCACAAAAAGCGCAAATAATGCTTGACTTCCTAGCGTGTTTGTGCTGTATTGTTGAAAATAATGCTGTATTTAGGTTGTATATCCATCAAATAAGCCGCACCGCTAATTTATGATGATGATGATGTCAGGACAAATGGCTTAAAGGTTTAACATCAACTCCCAGTATGTTTTTAGGACATGCAGTACATTGCAAAGCTTCAGTTTAGACTCACACAATCATGAGAATGCTATACGATACAATTATAATCAGATACTTTTTTTTGTTTGTTTTTTCTTCTTTATAAGAAGAAGTTGCGAGGTGGTTGAGTACATTATTCCTCATTACACCAGAGGCTAGCTGTGGTCTGTGGTTAGCCTGCTGATCTTTTCATTCGTACTCTTCTGACACTATGCAAATCTCAATCTTTTCTCCAGAAACACATAAACAGCATTTCAGACATAAACACAGGATTGTAATAATAATACATTTTCTTTATAATGCACTTTATATTTGAAGCAAATCTCAAAGTGCTACAAATTAATGTGGGACACACTCTGATACTCCAGCTAGAGCATGCTGGGAAAGTGTATGCAAGAAAAGAGAGAGAGAGAGAGAGA
>JAOVVA010000037.1:3222047-3232455 GCA_028565275.1 Leiocassis micropogon | reverse complement strand
AAAGAGAGAGAGAGAGAGAGAGAAAGAGAAAGGAAAACTGTTGACCGGTCACTTTCTCACACTTTGGTGCTTTTTTTTTTTTGAGCTCCAATTGTTAGCTTGATCTCTTTGACGCTGACCAGCTCCTGCCCTGCTGATGTCGAGTGAAGTGGCAGCATCCGTGTCATGACCACAGTGAGATACACAGAGTTTGGTAAAGAGGTGTGAGTTAGAAAGAGTGAGTGAGTGTTGGAGAACAATCGTTCCAGTCTGATCTCTTAATTAATGCAGAGCTTTTTCTGCCAGTCCAGGTACTGCATTTTAATGCTGCCCATCTCTCACACAATAGCATTTGCAGAAAGGCACCTCATGAAACCAGAAACTATTTTTGCCTGTTTTAATCTTAGTCTTTAGAGTAGTTATAAGCTTTTTTCTCCAAAAAAAAAAGCTTCATTTTATGGCATAATTTCTGTATTGTCATTTTTATTTGTTTTCAATTTCACATTTAGTTTATTTGTTATTGGTGTAATTAATTTTAAATTATAAAAATATTAGATTTTTTTTTCTTTTCATGTTTTTACCTAAAGACCTTTACATTTTTTTTTTTTGCAGCTGCTTACAATAGGGATGGAGCTGTATGATTAAGATATTACATAATGATAATAGATGCAGTAAATTAGTATATATCCAAATATAATAATATGTAGGTTTAGCATACTGCCAACAAAACAAAAGTAGTGCCAAGCTGCTTCCAAAGTCTGTTTTTACCTCATTACTTTCAAACTACTCAAACTAAAAAGCTGTACAGTGAAAATATATCACAATAACCAACCACAATAAGCATGATATTTCATTAAACTGTACCATGGCATATGTTCTCACAATAATGATGGTATATTATTATATTACTAAGTCTTAGTATGGATCACAAGGCTTTAGATTTTGTACAAAGTTTTAAACAATGTAAAATCACATTCGTATAAACATTTGGTTTTATTTTTAGGTTTCCCGGGCAAACATTACTTATAGGTCTAGGCCTGTAAGGGTCAGTTTATAATTAGTTTGTAAGCTATTTGCTGCTCCTGGAGAATCTTTAAATTCTGAGTGTGAGGGACACTAAACAGCATTCCTGTACACATGTGCAGAATTAACACACTGATGAAAGAACCTACACATTATTGCAGCAGCAGCAACACCAGCTTTCATCATCCTGAAACTTCATCATTATTTACACAATGCAAAGACTTCAAGCCTCCTCCCCAAGAGCAAAACTTATTAAACCCCTTCCAAAATTTCTCCCCCCTTTTTTTTCAGCAAGTGTGATCCAACTGTTTGTAATTCTCTCCGCAGCGCGGCTCTTTAGCGGAAGCTACGTGTTGAATGCGGGGACACAAAAAAAGCGTTCTTTATAAGGAGAGAGAGAGAGAGAGAGAGAGAGAGAGAGAGAGAGATGATCTATAGTGTCCATGGGTATTGCTGATGCTATTCAATTATGCGCTCAGACGCCCCTTGGTACCCAACACACCCACCCCCACACACACACACACTTTTTTTTTTTTTTTTTTTTTTGTGGAGCGATCAATTACCGGACTCTCGGTGATAATGGTGAATGATGGGTGAGGGCGCGTTCCCGCTCTGTATAGATGAACATGTGACGCGGCGAGAGCGCGCATTCAGAGTTATTGCCCTTGAGACAAAAAAAAATACTAGAAACTGCTAAATAAATACGCACTGCATGAATAATTGCATGAATAAATAAAAAAAATCAGTATTGCAAGATTCATAAATATATAAATAAATAAAGTCAGATGAATTTTATTTTTAAATCCTCATGAGAATGTCCTCATATAAGATTTAATTTTTTTTTTTTGCCAACTTCCTTGTTTCTATTTTTTCCATCCTCATATGAGAACCGTTAGGTGATTTTTATATTTACAGTTATCAGCTATGAATAAAGGGAAATGTACAATGTACACAAAAGTGGATATACACCTTTACATTATATTTACTTGTTTACATTATATTATTTTTATCTGTTTTTTACACTATTACACACACTGATCCATCGATGAGTTGAAAGCCAGGATTTGGTTTTTACTTGCCATCCTCATCACCTTCATCCAACCACCCACCCACACATGCACACACACACACACACACACACACACACACACACACACCTGCACCACAGTCCGAGACTCCACATTTCTTTCCACAAGACTCTCGGAGCTGCCAGTCGGAGTGTGTGAGCACGGCGCCGGAGAGAGGGATGAGGGAGGTCGTGTGTGCTCATCTCACACTCATCCTGTCTGGTGTTATTCTCGTTTCTTTCCTTAGGTCTTTTTCATAGGTTTTACAGCCAAGACTTGTTGAAAAGAATGGCACACCCAAATGATGTTTAGAAAACACTTTAAACATGATAACACGCATAAATCTTTTGCTTTTTTTTTTATTATTTAATTACTCTAATCATATTTGAATGTGAATTATTTTAACAAAGTATTGTGTTGTAAATATTTTAATTCAACGCAATAATTATCTGTATATAAATTTAAGCAACTTAAAACAGCCTGGTCTGTTAATGGTATAAGCAGGATATTGATTTCTGCTTCTGTGCGTCAGCTTGCTCCAAACAAAAAGTCCGTCTGTTTCCGCAGCTCCTCTCCCCCTGTATCTTTATCCCTCTTTTCTTTCATTAATAAGTAAAAAAGAGACGCCCTCAGTACAGAGAGCTGACTCTCTGCAAGAACTGATCCATCTCGCCCCGCAGCACCTCGTTAAATATTCAGAGAAAAATAATGGCATCCAAGGCATCACCTATAGTAACATTATTATCTTCATTTCTCAAAATCAGCCGGACTGATGGCTTCGTTTGTCTTGTCCTGGACATAAATCACCCGCTGTACATCCAACTCTCATCCTGAAAACTCTTCCCGCATTAAATGCAATCAATTCTGCACCCCAGATTTATTATTATTATTATTATTATTATTATTATTTATTATTATTTATTATTATTATTATTATTATTATTATTATTATTATATCCTAGAGCGCTCTTTAAAGCGTACATAAAATAAGACTTTTTATTTTAAATAATCATAATTATTTTCATTTATATACAATCTCGACTTGAATTGCTCACTCACTCATCTTCTATACCGTTTCATCCTGTATTCAGGATCGCGGGGACCTGGAGTCTATCCCAGGAGGTTTAGGGCACGAGGCAGGGTACACCCTGGACAGGGTGCCAATCCATCGCAGGGCACACACACACACACACACACTCACACACTCATTTAGCCTAACCAGCACACAAAGACGGGGATCGAGCCTGGCCGGGAATCGAACCCGGACCCTGGAGGTGCAAGGCGACATGATAGCTGTCATTTATATTTGTCGGGTCGAACACCTGAACGTAAACATAGTAGGAATTTAGGCATTTGAAATCAAACAGATGAATTGAACAGAGGGAAAATAAAAATCTGAAAATAAATAAAAAGATTAATATGAATTTTATTATTATTATTATTATTAATAATAATAATAACTGATGATAATAAAACGAATACTAATAATTATTATAATAATAATTTAAAAACTTAAAACGTATATATGGATTGTAGAGGTTATAAAGTAGGACAATCAATACTTATGGCAACACTTTCGACTTTTTTTTGCCACAGAAGCCATTTCCTAAAAACCTCCGCTCTCTGTGACATTAAACGTTAACAATAACAATAAATAATTACATAAGCGGATCGCTGTTGCATCAGAAAAAAAATAAAATAAAAAAAATTATTCTGATATCGTTTGCCCTGCTGGCACGCATTCAAACCGTTGTGGAGAAGCGCACAAGCACAAGGTACAGACACGAGGCACTGTGTATGAGTGTGTGTGTTTGTGTGTATGAGAGAGAGAGAGAGAGAGAGAGAGAGATGATAGAGCACAGCACTGACCAATCAGAGAGCAGATGGGCCGGGCTCAGGATTTCTCACAGTCCCTACAAGGGCCCTTAAAGTTTGTTTGTTGGCTGAACGCGACGCGTGATGAAAACGCGTTACTCATCCGCGCTCGACGATAATCGACCCGGTCTGATTTGAGGATATTCGACACGATCTCCGGACTCCCGACGCCGTGACGCACGCAATCCATTTACCGACCTACTGTTTCCCCCCCCCCTCTCTCCCTCTCTCTCTCTCTCTCTCGCTCTCTCCCTCTCTTTCTCTCACTCCCTCTGCGTCTTGAGGATCAAGCGAGTTTAGGTAGCCTATAGACTACAAGCGCCGAGTGCATGCACCGGACTTAGAAAAGAAGAACATGAGAAATTAAGACAAAAAAAAAAAAGGAAAAGATCAAAGGAACGCGGACTGTTTGGTTGATGATTGGCTTCCTCCTGTACGGGACACTTAACTTCACTGAGCTGCAACTTGAAGGTGTGAGGTGCGTGTGCGTAAAACCCAGCTCCAGAACTTGTTTGCTTCACATGGACACAGAATACTGACATTCCTGCAGTGTTGAGATAAAGCTTCTAACTTGTTCATCAGCTGGTTACTTTATTTTAAAAAGGGTTAAACTGCGTCTGAGGAGAGTTGGGGCAAAAGGAAAGAGAGAGAGAGAGAGAGAAAAATCCAGCCTTTCTTCCACACTCGAATCGACTCATTGGGTGGGAGCAGCCGGAGAGACAAGAGTCCCCAGCAAATCAGCGGCTAATTGATTAAAGAGACTTCATTTGAATAGGGGGAGGCTGGCGAGGTGCCAATCGCCTTTCAAACACACCCATCCCTCCCCCTCTATCCTCCCCCTCCACCACTCTCTCTCCCTCCCTCCTTCTCTCTCTCTCTCTCACCCTTTCCTTCTCCGTATGATTAATTGTGAGGCATTATTGATAATCATAACGGGACACATGCGCGCTGGATGGGCTCCGCGTCCGTGATTTCTGGGAAGTTTTTTGGAGCGATTGTTTTTTGAGTGGCCCATGCGTGAGACAGCATGTCGCGGAGGAAGCAAGCGAAGCCGCAGCATTTCCAGTCCGAGCCGCAGCCGGCACTGAGCAAGCACGACCATGGTGAGTTTAGTCCCGGAGATGCCCCAAGCTCTCTTCAAGCTTTCCAAAACTACTTCCTAATCCTTAATTTCTCACATCCTTCCTTTATTTTCATCTCTCTCTAGTGCGAGTGCGTCTTAGCGCACTTTCTTTCTAATCTCTGGATCCGCGGTAGAAATAGATGTTTGGAAAGGATTTTTTTAAAGACAAGGAAGCATTGCGAACTCTCGCAAAACAGGCTTTATTAGAGTGTCTGCGCATATGTGTACATAATATGTACATGTCTAGCCTATGTTATAGCCTAGACATGATCTGTAGAAAAGTTTTAACTAGGCTTAGTCGTGAGCGAAAAGTTTTCTGTCTTTGTCTCTAACTATAATATTTTATCCAGTCATAGAACGCTGTTATCACCAATTAAATCTTGTTGTTTGATCATTTGTAATATTTTTTATGAGGATATCAAAAGCGTTTTAAATATATACGTGCATTCGCAAAACAAAAAAAATCGCATTAACTTTTCCATCTTCACAATGCATTGTATTTTATCGTCAAAAGTTGCGATGTTTTTTTTTTATTTTAAATGAAGATATGATCGATAACTGTTTTTATTTATTATATATGGTATATTTATGCACTGATGAGAGGTCCATTTGTGCGTTTTGTTCCGATCCACAAACGTGTAGAGTCTTTCCTCCCAACAACCTTTACGCGCTTATAAAGCACTAAATGCAACCAGCACTACGGAAACTCACACACGCGTTTCTTTTCTTTTTTCTTCTTGTTGTCTTTTTTAATGACTTGACTTTAGGCCTAATTTTGTCACAAATTTACTTGTGAGTCACTTGCTTTTTCTTAGTTTCATTCCTCATGGTTTGTGCACACAGTCCAAAATGCAAAGCGAACGATTTTTCTTTTGTATAGATTACTTTTTTTTATGGTAAATGTAGAAAATGTCTCAAAGGACAAAAAAAATCCACCAGACTTTAGTTTTGGTCACAAAAATACTTGTCGTTATTTTTGACACTAGATCCAAAAGGTCGTGGTTATGATTATTCTGACTTAATTGTCAAATACGTTTATTTTAAACGTTAAAACATCAGTAAAGACTTGAGATTTATATGTAGTTATTGTTTTACGCAGCGTTGCATTTTGTCTAGATTTCCTCTTATTATGTTGCGCGTCTGGAAAAGAGAAAAAAAACAGAAGCACACAAAATATGTCAGGCTCAAATAAAGCCTTATTTTGTTCTATTTTCTAGGCAACACTAAAAATCACGGTTTTGCGTAGTAAAATGTGTATAAAGCTTTTCTGGTGTATTTACTGCCTAATCATCAACATGATATTTTAATGCAATACACACAAAAATTAGCTTTCACCGTTTTAAGATATATTTAAGATTAATAATAATAAAATTTGTATTATTATTATTATTATTATTATTATTAATGTTGTTGTTGTTGTTGTGAACTGAGCCAGATTGTGTCTCCTCCCCCACGTTGTTTTTTTTTTTTTTTTTGTAAAGATGATAATAATTAAACTTTCTTGTCTTTAGGATAATCTATCGTTATTTTTAACTGTGTACTTCAAAGAGAGCACCAGGCTCATTTGAGGTCTAAACCAGCGTTTAGCGCGCATTAATGTTATTATTTCTTCCATACAGTGCCCTATTTATGGCTTAAAAGTGTTATCTGGCGGAATAGGTCCATCTCTGGGCACTTTTCGGCGTTTGAGATCAGGTTTCGTTTTGCTGATTTTGAAAGGAGGCTTTGATGCGATAAGGGTTTAGTTTCTAGTATCGAAGCTCGAGTAATTTTCTACGCAATTGGGCTTCTTTTATTCGATTTTCCCTATTGCTTCCAAATGGTACGGATGGTGAAATGCCAAAAAGCAAAAGTAAAAGGAGAGAGAAGTTCTCCTACAGGCTGAGAGGAACTTAGACACTGTCATTCTAATGCTTCTCATCACCTTAAATCTTCCGATTTTTCTTACTTAAAAATCAGACAATTACGCACAAACTAGTGATGCAATACTTGCTTTACGAGTTTGCACGACCTAAGTATTTTATTTCTAATTTGCAATATCCAGTTTAGATTATTTGCGCAAAATGCAGGGATAAAACCCACAGGTTATTGTGTACAGCGAGACATTGCGTGTACATTCTACACGTTTATGACACCAGTTGATGGTTTTTTTTCCGTAGCTGTTCAGCGCAACATTTATTCCTGGTCTGTCAAAACTAAGTTATAAAAAAATGACAGATCGGGCGCGCGCGCACACACACACACAGACACAGACAGAGACATACACACAAACACACACAAGCACACATTAACTTACAAACTATTATTATTATTATTATTTAGACATGTACATTTTAAGTATTTAAAAGCTCTAAGATTATTATTATTATTATTATTATTATTATTATTATTATTATTATTATTATAGGCTTTACAGAACCAGCCGTTTTGTTTCCCCAGTGCAAGAAGTAGCACACTAATCTGACAAATAGCTAACTAAAGTAAGAACACATCTTGAGACCAAGAGATATTTTGGAATTTGCGTGCGAAGACGAGAAGTCGAGGCTGCAGTTTGCCCTTAATTTCGAAAAAATAACGTCAAGAGCAGAACTGTTCTATTAAATTAAATAAAGAAATGAATGGCACGGTTTGTTCTTCCGTGTCAGATGACCAAGCAGAGCATTTTGCAAGTCAAAATGCATAACCTGTTGGCTTCCATGCACATCATGCACCTAATTTTGCTTTCCTTAGGCCCACTTAGAAACTTGTTTCCATTCCCATTATGCCAAACATGCTTTGATAAAGTTTGGGTGGAAAATCGAGGCCTGGGTGTTGTCAAACAGGCGCGGAGGCTAGACTGAGAACGGTATGGCGAAAAAGCGGAAGACGAGTTCTCTGCCCCTGTTGGCCCATCACCGAGGGTGGGATGTGAAGCTGTTTTAACCTTTGCCAGCCTCCCTCTGTGATGAGGTGAGGAGAGATCAGGTCACAGCGTGTCCTCGTGTACTGCATCACTGACCCCCAGAGAGCCTGCTTAAAGAGACCATAGCAGGAACTGCTGCTTTACTGGGAGGGGGGTATGAATGTCGCTGTTTTCCCTTTTCACCCCAGCAAACATACTTCCCACCCAAAGAGAGATTCAGATACGGCGAGAGCTCACAGCAGCTTATGCCACCACACACAGAAACAAACAGTACTGAATATACAGGGATTTGGTTGCTTGTCCTTTTTTCGCCCCGACTTCTATAGTAGAAGTTTTTGGAAGTGGCCTTGAGGGCCCAGCTTTGCTTTGTTAAGTCCCCTCTCACACCCCTCCTGTTTTAAAGCATGCCCCTAATGCACAGACCAAGCAAAACTGACCGGAGAAGAAGAGCTTTACCCCATCTAGTGTTCATAGAGACATTTCCTAAAGGCTGAAAAAGAGAGAGGGGGCATGGGAGGGATGGGAGAAGAGTGGGAAGGACAGAGCCAGAGAGAAATGAAGAGGTGAACAGTAAGTCGCTCTTCGAAAGTAGTCTGACGCTGGAAGAAGAGCAAAACAATGTAGGCAATGCTGCATTTCTTACTTCTTTTTCAGTTTTTTATTATTTTATTTTTAACCTACTCTGTTGTACTTTTCGGTTGTTTCCTGATTATCTTGGTTTGTACAGAGCATATGTTTTATGGATCTCTGTAGCATGTCGAGAACAGAAATCTACAACTCTGTGAGGTTGGGATCTCATTAGAACTAGTGCTTTATTTCGGCTTGACGCACTAATCCTCCACTCGACTCCCATCTCGAACCTGCCGCAAGCTTTTTTCAGAGTATCTTCTGCAAGCATGCTGTGCTGCTTCATTTTTTTTTTTTAGCCAAAATTTAGATAGTAATCAGGACATTCAATAATTTACTTACAATTAAGGTAATTAATTTATTGAGTTTATTCTGCTTGTGAAATTATTTTAATTCTATTGAGAAATCATATCAACCTATTGTGTGTAAATCTCTACGATGCAGAAAGCTTTCTAATGATTATTCCAAATATTTATTTATTTTTAAAACATAGATTTAAGTGACAGTATGGCAATTTCTTAGTGATTTAAAATGCTAAAAATGTTTGGTGTTTCCAAACGTCAAAGACATTTTCTATATTATTGCTGGTATATATAAATCTGCTTATTAAAAAATATATTTCATGAACTAGTTCATCGATAATCAATTGCTTTTAAAAAATAAAATCATAAGGTAGCGTTTTGTTTAACACAATTATTATGTATCGCCAACTTAGAAATCTGCATCGGTTTTATGTAAATTTATTTTATTTACTAAATCACCAATACAACCTGTTGCATGGATTCTGCATTTAGAATAAAGCTGAAATATGTATTAAATATGTATATATATTTTTTTAACATTATTAATATGATTTTCTTTGTACACCTCCAACAATTACAATTACTAAACAGTGTGTAGGTGCTTTTGAGTATTGCATTTAAGTAATGCACACAGATTAACTCAAAAGTTTTACCATAAACCATGTGCTATTCCCGTTTAATCCCCACCTCTCCCCCCTCAACTAAATGCAACCCCCTTTTTTACTTCTCATTAGCCACACCTAAACCGTTCCTGTTATAATATTAAAAACTTTTCATCATAAAGTTGACTTTTCCCGTCTGGTGGGCACGGAGGTGGTGTGAGGCACGGCTTTGGTGTCATGGCAACTTTAGTGTTATCTGATGTTCCAGCACAGAGAAACACTGAGGGAGGATAATCCATGAATTAAAGAGGATCTGTTCTAGAAACTGCCGTGATGAGCGGGCCAGACCCTCGCCCCCTCGGTCCTGCTCCGACGCTCCCATGCTGGGGAACAATGGGGAGCCGTCCTGTCTCCCGGCAGGGCCGGGACACACTTCTGCAGGGGTTTCATTTGCAAATGAATCCCCACACTGATGAAAATGTAGAGGGCAAGGCCTCACAATGAAAGGGATTCATAGAAAATTGCAATTTGTAAATCAACTTGTATGTAAAACAGCAAGATTTTTTTGAAGAATACAAAGAATGGGTTGGGTGAGAGAGAGGGGAAAAAGATGGAAGTCTGAAGGGAGGCCACAGTCTCATGGGGTGAGCGAGGGTCAGAAAAGTATCAGAAAAGTATTTCATATTCCTTTAAATATGATTTTTTTGTGGACAAAATATGTCTGTCTTTAGTATTGGTAAAAAAAAAACCATTATTTTTAATATAACATTTTTTATTGCAATTGAATTAGAATTCTATGTCTATACTATTGGTGCTTTTTTGTACTTAAATTTGAACATTTTTTTTTTTTACGTATTTACTTATTTTACTATCTATCTATCTATCTATCTATCTATCTATCTATCTAT
>JAOVVA010000037.1:3205278-3221947 GCA_028565275.1 Leiocassis micropogon | reverse complement strand
TTGAACATTTTTTTTTTTTACGTATTTACTTATTTTACTATCTATCTATCTATCTATCTATCTATCTATCTATCTATATATTATACACATACACACACACACACACACACACACACACACACACACACTGGCCCATGTTTGCATCTTTAGTGGCTGCAACAAATGGCAACAGCAAGGCGATACCGAATGCCGATGGACCCGCTTGTGCCTGTCAGGCCCTGATTGCAGGCTGCCTGGATACAAATTAGTTTAGTGACAGGGATAACCTGTCCAAGAAGCATTGGGCTGGTTGAAAATGAGCAAAGTTGACAGCAAATTGAAAGTCTAATAAGTCCTTCAAATGGTTGATTTGCGCCTAGTGGACATGTAAGCTTTGAGGAGTATGAAATATTGGAAATCAATGTCTCTCTATGAAATTTCATTAGGCCCCAATGTCCTCAGTTCATAGTATTTTATGTTTTGATGGATTGTCTGAAGAAAATGATTACCTAAGCTGGTAGGATTGAGGGAACTCAGAAACGATTTGCACATCTTTTAGAAATCACTTTTCAGCAATATTTTTAAGTGTTATTAATCTCACTTCATTTATCATGTTCCGCATAGCTCTTTTTTTCCTCAAATCAAATGTGCTTGGGCTTTATTGTTCCTTTGGTATTTTTTTAACGTATAAACAGGATAAATGTTAAACTGATTAACAGAAGATTAACCACAAAAGAATTGAAGAGATAAAGCTGCTTCTTCAGCTGCAAAACATTTCTAATCACTAATCCCCTTGTTCTCTCTCTCTTTTTTCTCTCTCTCCCTCTCTGTGTCCTCCCTTTCTCTTTTCTTTTCAGGGGATACAGAGACCAGGCTGGATGACCCCCCTTGCAAGGATTCGGGTGCCCATGTCTGTGGCAGATGCTGTGCAGAGTTCTTTGAACTGTCGGATCTTGAACAACACCAGAAGAATTGCACTAAGAATCAATTAGTTCTGATAGTGAATGAGAATCCTGTGTCTCCTTCCGGAACCTTCTCTTTAGGCTCTTCTCCACATAATCCTGACGAGCAGGTGAATGACACGACTAATAACACAGATCAAGTGGAGTGTGCTGACCTTTTAGACCATAACTCACTGGATAAAGAAGAATCCATGGATATGGATGTGTCTGCGATCTCTGTTAGCCATGACGACGGAAGTGGACACATGGAAGAAAGCAGCCCGATCGATGGCACCAGCGAAGGAAGCCATGGTGGTAGGGGTAGTACTGGATCCAATATGGGCAGCTCTGCTATCACAGCCTCACTACCTCAGCTTGATAATCTGACAGAACTGGGAAACTTCTCTGTGATGAACAGCAATGTTATAATTGAAAATCTCCAGAGCACCAAAGTAGCAGTAGCCCAGTTCTCTCAAGAGACAAGATCAGCAGGAGGCCAGAGGATTGCAGTGCCTGCTCTTATGGAGCAACTTCTAGCCCTACAACAACAGCAAATTCACCAGTTGCAGCTAATAGAGCAGATTCGCCATCAAATCTTATTGCTGGCATCCCAGTCCCCTGAGCTACAGGTACCACCAAATTCCTCCTCTGGGACTCTGGCTCCATCCACCAACCCACTAACCACACTCAGCTCTCACCTGTCCCAGCAGTTAGCAGCCGCAGCAGGGCTAGCGCAGAGTCTAGCCAGTCAGTCTGCTAGTATCAGCAGCCTGAAGCAGATAGCTAGTGCAGCACAGCTACCTCAAAGCAACTCTGCAATGGGAGAGTCGTCTCAGAGTCTGGGAGCACTGGGGACAACTGTGGTCAATGCACAAACATCAGACAAGAGGGTTGGATATGCTGGAAGTCTCCATTCCCAGCTAGGAACCCCCTCGCTGGCGAAGTCATCTACACCATCCTTTGGGATTGGAAGTCTGCTGAATCCTGTGGCTAACTCACTTCTACCTCAGCCCCCACCAGGAAATCCAATGTTCTCCAGTTCTCTTCCTAGTGTTGGAACCACAGTGGAGGATCTCAGTTCACTTGCTGCATTAGCCCAACAAAGGAAAAGCAAGCAACCCAGTGTATCTTCCTTTGAACCTAAGAGCAGCTCTGAGGAGGCATTCTTCAAACATAAGTGCAGGTTTTGTGCCAAGGTGTTTGGGAGTGACAGTGCCTTGCAGATCCATTTGCGTTCACATACAGGAGAGAGGCCATACAAATGCAACATCTGTGGCAACCGCTTTTCAACTCGTGGGAATTTGAAGGTCCACTTTCAGCGTCATAAAGAGAAGTATCCTCACATCCAAATGAACCCATACCCAGTACCAGAGCATTTGGATAATATTCCAACCAGCACTGGAATTCCATATGGCATGTCAATGCCACCAGAGAAGCCAGTTACTAGTTGGCTAGATACTAAGCCTCCACTGAGCTCATCAGTTGGCATGTTACTCCCACCCACTATACCAAGCCTACCCCCTTTCATCAAGAAGGAAGAAAATCATTCTGTGGCCATTACAAGCCCTTCACATTCTGCTAAAAGTGACTCAGGTCCAGCAGAACCTTCCACAAAAAGTAGTGATGGTGTGTCAGAAGAAGGTGATGTTGCAACCTTGCCTACCTCAAATGGGAAAACTGAAGAAAGCAGCCAGCCTTCTAGCTTCACAACAAACACAAGCTCTGTGGGAGAGAGCAAGATAGAGTACACTACTTCTAACAGCCCTCCCATGGCTACCAACCCACTGACGCCGCTGATGTCAGAGCAGTTTAAGGCTAAGTTCCCATTTGGAGGACTCCTTGATCCTTTGCAAGGTTCAGAAACTTCAAAACTGCAGCAATTAGTAGAAAATATTGACAGGAAAGTGGCAGACCCCAATGAGTGTGTCATCTGCCACCGAGTTCTCAGCTGTCAGAGTGCACTGAAAATGCACTATCGTACCCATACTGGGGAACGGCCCTTTAAATGCAAAATTTGTGGCCGTGCCTTTACCACTAAAGGCAACCTGAAGACCCACTACAGTGTCCATCGTGCCATGCCACCTCTGAGGGTGCAGCACTCTTGCCCCATCTGCCAGAAGAAGTTCACTAATGCTGTTGTCCTGCAGCAGCACATCCGCATGCACATGGGTGGCCAAATTCCCAACACCCCTCTCCATGACAATTACCCAGAATCTATGGGCTCTGACACAGGCTCATTTGAAGAAAGAAACTTTGATGACTTAGATAATTTCTCAGATGATAACATGGAAGGAATGGAAGACGGTCCAGATAGCAGTGTCCCAGACACACCTAAATCTGTTGATGCATCCCAGGACAGCCTGTGTTCTTCACCTATGCCACATGAGCAATCCATTGTTGACCATATGGATAAGAACTTTCCCCAGGGGCTGATAGAAGACTCACAGTTAAGCAGAGTTAAAACAACAGAAAATGGCTCCATTGAAGGTGATCATTTTACTAATGATTCCTCCTCACCAGGAGGTGATGTGGAGAGCCAAAGTGCAGGAAGTCCAGCTGTCTCTGAATCTACCTCCTCCATGCAAGCTCCATCACCTTCTGGTGGTGTTCTCCAGCAACGCAAATCCCCCAGTCTGGAGGATCGTCAGCAGAGGGCACTATCACTGGAGCACATAAGTGCAGGCCTCATGCAAACCCATTCCTCAGGTCTAGGGGCTCTTGACCTAACTTCCATGAACTCCTCTAAAGACCCTCTGGGCATGCTTTTCCCCTTTCGTGAACGAGGCACTTCTAAGAACACATCGTGTGACATTTGCGGAAAGACATTTGCCTGTCAGAGTGCCTTGGACATCCATTACCGAAGCCATACCAAAGAAAGACCTTTCATTTGCACAGCCTGCAACAGGGGATTTTCCACCAAGGGTAATCTAAAGCAACACATGCTGACTCACCAAATGAGAGATCTACCGTCCCAGCTCTTTGAGCCCAGCACCAGCCTGGCATCCAGCCCTACCCCTTCTCTGATTTCTGTTGGATCTTTGCCTTCCTTGATTAAGGCTGAAAATGGTTTCCTCCATGCTCCTCAACATGACTGTAAAGATCTTCCCTCGACTATGGTGACCTCTTCTGCTTCTACGTCTCCAGTGCTTTCTGCTGCACCTCCAAGACGGACACCCAAACAGCACTACTGCAACACATGTGGGAAGATGTTCTCCTCTTCTAGTGCTCTACAGATCCATGAGAGAACCCATACTGGGGAGAAGCCCTTTGCATGCACCATCTGTGGACGTGCATTCACCACTAAAGGAAATCTTAAGGTGATAATTTTTCTTGTAAATAGGAAAATATAATGTAATAGTTGAAAATTGCTGCTAAAAATAATATGTCCCTATTATTATTTTTTTTTCATAAAAGTTGTCTTTAGGTTAATGTTTGTGAGTTGATTTTATATTGTTTGACAGTGATTGTGCATTAATGAAAAAGGTAGAGAAAAAGAACATCTCGGCTGTGCTGAAATAAAGGTATACAAGTGGAAAGGTTGAGTCACCCATTAATATGAATATTGGGCAGAAACCTGAGAGTGTGACTGATGGAGCACAGCCAGGAACGCTTCACTTAACAGGCTTTAACTACAGTTACCAGCAGCAACCATCCTGAGAAGCTGCATGCTCTGTATTTTTCCAGAATGTATCTTGTGAAAAACGTGAGATTCTCTTTGATCATGAAGGGAAAGGCCCCCCTCTCACAGATAAACAGGAACTCGGGGGGTTTATGTGGGCATGTGTGATTGCACCAGTCGCCTGTAAAGAATTGAAGAAACGTGACACACCAGCGACTTAATTTTCAGGAAGCAATGTAAATCTCTAACTAGATACAAATTTCCTCTCCTAATAAATGAGTAAGTATAGTGTATTCATTAAGAGAAGTAAAGGACATTTCATTAGTAAAGGCCTCGCATCAAATATTTATTTACTTGTCTTTCTAAAGCGATTTTGTTTGCACTTAAAAAAATGTCAAAACTCTCAATTTCTCAACTTCGAACAATATGGTAGACTCTTTGCAAAATTTGAGGCATATCCTTTACTTTCCTCGAGTTGTTTATGCGACCGGCTCAGAAGGATAAAGCAAAAATAGCATTGCTGTGGAAAAAATTCAAATTGGTATCATGTGTTTGTTAACCTTGCTGTATGTAGGACTTAAAAAGTATCAGGTCAGGTTATTGTATCTCGTATATCAGGTTTAAATCACACGCTGGAAAAGCAAAACAGGGGTATATGCCATATGTATTAGTGGAAAGGACACTGCAATTTATCTGAGATGCAACTTATTCTCAAAATGCTTTATCTGCTAATAGGGTAGTGGAGCATTACTAAAATGATTTTGTCTTCTTATCCTAAAACCTAGACCTGAATGGCTGCTTTCTGAGAGAGCATTCTACTAGCAAATTAGTTATATTTAATTTTTCCATTGCATCATGTCATGCACTCAATGTTTATATGAGGGCAAATGTGTAAACAATACTGACCATTTTCTTTCTCTGTCGGTATGTGTGTTTGTGTTTAGGTGCATATGGGTACTCATATGTGGAACAGCGCCCCAGCGAGACGAGGACGCCGGCTTTCAGTAGATGGCCCCATGGCTTTCCTGGGCACAAACCCAGTCAAGTTCCCTGAGCTTTTTCAGAAAGACTTAACAGGCAGAGTCGGCAACGGAGACCCAGCTAGCTTCTGGAATCAGTATGCTGCCGCCTTCTCTAACGGCCTGGCTATGAAGACCAATGAGATTTCTGTGATCCAGAACGGAGGTTTGCCACCATCTCTGTCTGGAAGCATAGGCAACGGGGGCAGTTCTCCTATCGGTGGCCTGACAGGCAGCATGGACAAGCTGCATAACTCAGAGACTAATGCAGCACTAGCTGGCCTCGAGAAAATGGCCAACTCAGAAAATGGCACTCACTTCCGCTTCACTCGGTTTATGGAGGACAACAAGGAGATTGTCACTAACTAAAGGACGAGCAGCGCTTCTACGGTACAAACTGGTACACACGAACACAAACACTTGCAAGACATGTACTCGGACATGCTCAACAGGAGAACTCGTGCAAGAAAAAGATTGAGACTTTAGTTACAGAAGAGAACTTGCTTTTTTGTACAATGTACAACATGTTAATGTTTTACAAAGCTTATTTATTAGTGATTATAACCTTGCTCGAAAATCGAAAAGGAAACATTAACAATTACTTACTTTTTGTTTGTTTGTTTATTTGTTTGTTTGTTTCTGTTTTACCACCAGAATGGAGCTGTGTGATTGTGTAAAAGTGTGCTTTTGAAACTTTTAGCATTTCTGGATAGAAAACCTTTTACGTTAGTATTAAATTATTTCTATCTGTAGTATGTATAACAAAACTGTTCATGTTTGTGATGCATTAGAGCTTGAATACGCAAAAGCAAAAGACTGTAAATAATGTACACTGATCTGTGCTAGATGGTTTACCAGCTGTGTATTAACTTCTCCCCACCTTGTTAAAATAACCTATTTTTACCCCCCATCAGGCAGAGGACACGAGATAGGTCTATTATCAAACTTTTATTTAAGTAAAAACCAAGCAAGCATAACTACATCTCAACTGTTTTTAGAAATTAATTCTTGTTTTCAGTGTTTATTGTATTGTGTATTTTTTTCACTTTCTCACTTTATTTGTTTAGTTTTGTTTCCTTTATTTCATGTTGCTATACACTACAAGGCTTTGAATAGCTTAATTGTTACATGAGCAAACACAAAGGAAGGTCTACATGGTTTATACCTGAGAAAGACATTAAATGCATTCTGTCCGTTACACTCGTTGAAGTAAACATGAGCTGGTTTTCCACACCTTCAACTGCCACCGAGTGCAAATGGTTTTGCTTGTTGTGTCCATGTGTACATATATGTCTGATGAGTAACAGAAAAAAAAAAAAACTAATTTCAACAACAACAAAATTTACATAAAACTGCTCAAAAGATATCCACTTGTCCAGGGGACACGGCATAGTGTTTTTATAAATATAAAGATATATATTAGGTTTGAAAATTCTTAGACTATTACATGCACTTTCTAGGAAAGGTGGAAAATCTTTCAAGGGTCCAGTTTCTCTCTGGTTTAATACCTGCTAACTAACTACAAAACTGTTATTCCTTATTCTAATAATCAAATACATCAGATTATTGTTTTTTTGTTTTGTTTTTCAAAAGAAACACTGTTCTGTGCTTCTCTTCTGTTTCTTCTTTTTTAATTAACACAACTATTGCGTTTCTAAGATTGATTATTAGACTATAGTACTGTTTGTCTAGCATTTTCACATTTTCTCCTTGGCGCTTCAATGCACCGGATTTAATGTGGCACACCTTTAGTGTTCTCTAAAGCAGGCTGCATTAGCATCGACTCTCACCCCATGATCTGTTTGGATGGAAATGCAATTTAGTGAGAACTGGACAGCCTATGGCCATTAAAAACCATACCTCAGCGCAAGTCCGATTTCAGTTCATCATTGGGCCGGTTGTCAGGCCTCTGAATCTTTAATTAAAGCATCGATCGGCTGGGCAGCTCCTGTCTCTCCGCGTTTGTGTGGATGGCTGCGATTGATCAGACCTGCCTATCTCGTTAAAGGGGAAACTTTTTATATATTTCCTTGTCTAGGGTGAGTAATGAAGGGTTTTTTTTTCTAAGCCTAAATGAATTTAAGATCATCCTCACCTTACTGAGCTACATACAGAATTATGATCTGTGGCATTACCTTAATATTAGGCTATATATTTTTTTCTACAGTTGCAAAATAGAATGGTTTATCCCTCGGGGCTGTCTACAAGGAAATTGATCTTACTTAATTACGCTTCTTCTCTCCCTCTTTGCAGAACTTAGTGCCCTCTCAAGACCAATGTGGATTATAAAAGTGCATTCTGAAAATTAGTAAATGGCAAAAAATTCTTTATTTGTCCATTTTTGTAGGAATTCTCCTTGGTTTAACAATTACTTACACCAAAACACAAATGAGTTAATAATAAAACAAAACACATATATTAGAAATACTGTAAGTTTTTAAAATGCAATAAGCAGATTAAACAGATTAAATCAGACCAAAAAAAAAAAACAATCCTGACAAGTGTCACCCACAGATGATGGATATTCACCACTTTCATCTGAAGCGATGCTTTCTCTTTTATCTCTCGCTTTTTTTTCTTTTCCCACCAGCTGCCTTTAATTTAACACCTCGTTGCACTTCCGGCAGCGTGGACTCCGTTAATCCGGGCCCATGCTCCGCCCCCCTGCTCCTTTACTCCCCTAAACTCCCCCAATATTTACACCATGTACTAGCTAAATGATCCTTGCAGTGATCCCTGATTTCCTCCCTCTTCCATAGTCTCTCTCTCTCTCCATCTGGACCCTTAAATGAAAAAATAATCCTCCCCTCGTCCCTGGTCCTCTTATTCCGGAGCAGAACGCCTAATCAGCGTGCGCTAATTTAATATACAGTTATACCAGATACAACATTTTATGAAGTGAGATAAATTTTATGAATTTATTCTTCTTCTTCTTATTATTATTATTATTATTTACAAAAACTTATAAGAACCTGAAATCAGGAAGTGCCTTGAGGAATAAACCGATATCTCACTTTTATTTGAAAATAGCATACACACACCATAGAAAAAAATTAAGTCCTTAGATAACTTTTACTGCATTTGAGATCGACACTGCATCTATACACTCACTGTAAAAAGCCTTTTTTTCTGTCCGAATCTGCATTCTGTATCTCTAAACAGGAAGCAGTTTTGATGGAATGAAGAGATACCCGACATTCCTCATATAAGCTCCTATAGGCTACTATGTACAAGTATGCAAACTACATACAGTAATGCATACTATACATATTAGAGTTTATCTGAATAAATAAGGATATAGCTTTCATATAAAAATTTAACAATATAGACAATCTTGGAAATATTGGTACAGAGGTGTACTTTAATTTGTGGTTGGATTGGAAGCATTAAGCCGACATTGTGTTGTGTATATACACTGTATAATTGGAATTTTAAGACCACAAATAATAATAATAATAATAATAATAATAATAAAAGAACCTACAAAAATAATTTTTTGTACAATAAATATGTTTTAGTAGTAGTAATAATAATAATAAATAATAATAATAATAATAATAAAAGACCCAAACTATGAATTTTGCTAAGTAAAATAAGGTACAGAAATAATGTTTTGTACAACAAATGTATAATAATAATAATAATAATAATAATAATAAAAGATCCAAAGCATGCATTTTGCTAAGTAATATATACATAATGACGGTACAGAAATAATATTTTGTACAGCAACTATATAATAATAATAATAATAATAATAATAATAATAATAATAATCTGATGATGATGAAGAGGAAACATTTCGATCTGAAATAACAATAAAATATCTCCCAATTAACTATATTATTATATAACAGGCTAAGTTATTACTATCTTTTCTTGGTCACACTGTACCTGGTGGTGGTAATTATTTTAGAGAAAACTTTAGAGGGAACCAAAGCCACGCCCTCTCATTAGTACGGCTTAAATGTACAGTATGTCCAGAAGTTTCCCTTCTTTTGAGAGAATGATGTATGTGCTTTTAATGTCACAGAACAACTGTTTAAAACGGTCAAGCCGGCAGTGCGATGCAAATTGTGAGCACATGATACGTCTCCTAATCGTGCACTGTGAGGGGAAAAGAAGTTAATGTTTAATGTTCGACTTGTTATTGTCCCTTTTGGAAGGATAAAGCAGCTGGCCTGAACCGTCAGGGTCTGAGAACTGTACGCCTGATGAGCTAGAGATTATTTACAATGGGTTGCCAGTACTGCGAATAATGGGTGAGAAATACTATATTTGGAGCATTTTAATGTTAAAGTGATCGACTGAATGTGATTTTTTCTTCCAACATTGAGTTCTGACACAGAAAGAGAGAGAGAGAGAGAGAGAGAGAGGGAGTTAACAGAAACAAAAAAATAGCCTGAGCATTTGTTCAAGCTCCAGATGCAGTGAAATCAGTGACAGCGATCCCAGGTGTGGCGTGCATGTGTGTGTGTGTGTGTGCATGTGTGTGTGTGTGTTTGTGTGTGTGTGTGTGTGTTCCCAGTAGGATTGTGGTTCTTGTTTGGCTGTGTATTGATTGAGTTGTGGAGAATCACAGAAACAGAGGAATCTCAGGTGGTAGGGACATATGTGTGCGTGTGTGTGTGTGTGTGTGTGTGTGTGTGTGTATTTATATACAAATGTGGCTTTTTACCCCCACGAGATCACACCAGGAGAGTAGTGCTTGATCAAATGCCAATCACCTCACTTTCTCTTCACACACACACACACACACACACACACACACACACACAAACCAGTACAAATTGATGCAACTCATCCCCTTTCTTCCCTTTATGTCTTTCACTTCCAGACACCATAAGCCAGCGTTCTTCTTCTCCAAACTCATCGCTCTTATTTGTCACCTGAGAGTGAGTGTGAGCGTCGTGCGCTATCGACCAGGGCGGGTTTTGCGGGCTTCTCGGACACGCTTGTGCTTGTGTTGGAGCTTAATGGCCCCGAATGATGTCACCTTAAGAGATGGCTTTCTACTGAGCTGGAAAAGGAGGAAGAGGAGATCCACGGCCTAGAGCTTCACAGCACCTAAGATAGCATCGTCATCTCCTAGTCTGTCTTAAGCAGTGTGCGTTACAACTAAACTAATGGCTGAGCACCGAATTAAAGCAGCATGAGAGTCAGTGGGTTACAGATATACAATTATCACCACAAATAAGAACAATGTCAAAGTTTAAGACAAGAGATGGCCACATTATTAATAGTAAAAAAAAAAAATAAATACTCCTGGTTGTTTTTCTATTACCCTCCCCCCCAAAAAAAATTACATTCTAAGATGCCTTATGTGCTTTTCATTCTTTAAAAGGATATTTAAATAACAAGCTTTTTTAATTAATTAATTTATTTATTTATTTGTATTATTTGTATTATTATAATGCATTATTTATAAATAGCTTATAAATGCATTATAAGCATTGATGTACCATAGTTCATAGTTATTATAAATTATTACCAAATACAGTTATCCTAAACTTTAGGAGTTTACTGATACAATTACGAATTTCCAAATATAATTGACAGTTATTTTCTTACAGTTTTAGCTACTTTTCATAGTTTCTTTTTTCTTTTCTTTTTTTTTATTTTGAAACGCTGTCATGATAGTGTGTTACTATTTTCAAGGAAGGAAGAAAAAAAAGAAAGAACAGTGCCTGTCAAAGTAACAGTTAACTGTAAAAAAAATAAATAAAATAAAATAAAATAAAAAAATTGCTGAAATAAAACAGAAGGGTTTTAACATTTATTTTTGGTCAATAATAATATAATAATAATAATAATAATAATAATAATAATAATAATGAACACAGTTTACATCAGCAATAAAATCTGTTTTTTTAATAATATTGATGCACCACATTTATTGTTTTATTTATTTATTTACTTGATTTACTTTATTGGTTTGTTTGCTTATGATCTATTTTGATTATTGTTGTTTATTTGTATTTTGATGGAAAAACAGACCCTGTGAGATCTGATTTAGTCCTGATAAACATCAACTGTTTTTTTATTATAATTTTTAAAAAATTGTTTCTTAAAACAAATAAATCAGTGCTCGTATCATCAGCCGAGTGATCTGTCGTTGCGCGCTCCCTTTCTCTCACCTCAGCTCGAGCTCTGCTCTCCGTCCAGGAGGTAAAACGAGCGACGCAGCGGACGAGAGCGACGTCGGAAAGCAACACCAGGCTGCAGTTTATCACGGCAGATTGTTATGAGATCTGACAAGATCCAGGGGCTCTGTCTCAGGGGTAAAGCAGCGGTGTGCAACCCGTCAGGTTAACAGACCCACCTCTGATCTATCCCTCCCACACACACTCACACACATACACACACATACACACACACACACACACACACAGTCAATAGTGGTTGTAGCCTGGAGGCTGGTTGTGGCTCCCAGCTGTGTTTTTGCTTCGTGTCGGCGCGATCAAAGCAATACAGGGAACAATGGGAGCGCTGCTCCACTGATCCGCTGCACAACAGCACACCTGCCCACATGTCAATCACAACCAGGTGACGTACACGTGTGTGTGTGTGTGTTTTCATGCCTGCCATAAGCCTAGCAGTGCTGCTTCTCCTTTTATACCTCCGCTACTTCCTGCTTGTTCTCTGCTTCCCAGATTGTCCGTCACCGTTTCTTAGTTTCCCATCATCCTCTACTAAGAGTGGACGAAACAGGAGGGCGGAGTTTGCATGCTCAGCCGTACTTAGCTCCCCCTCAGCAGTCAAAATCCATCATGTTGTCACAAATCATGTTACAAACAGTTACTTATGCTCGACAAAGCCACAAGGCACTAAATTCAGGTCATAAAGGAGTGGTCTAGAATAGTGGCAGAATTTTTTGCTTGATTTTCTGTAGTCTACTGTGAAGGAAACGTACACGTGGTTGGATAAGTTGAGGTCTATGGGATGATCTTCATGCATCCATCCATACAGGAAGTTCAAATGATTTCATAAAACTTTATTCATGAAGTGAATACTTAATCATGTGCTGATGATGTTGCTGACTAAAGGTTTCCGTGAAACTAAATATTGTTTTTATATGTAGATTAATGTCAGTTATCATGACATTATGTCACTTGTCATGAAGCACTTACACAGGTCTTATCTACATGTTTTTCTAAAGAAGCTTCATATCACTACATGACTGTTGCTTCACAGTAAATCTCTCTTTTACCAATTGCTCGTGTTGCCATGGTACCTTATTTTTGTTTGTTTGTTTGTTTGTTTTTTTGTCATAATTTTATTCCATAATTCATACAAGAGTGTGGATCTTAAGGCCGTACACATGCTGAGTCACATGACATTGATGCATCGGGTCACTGATTTCTGATTTACAACTTCTATTACTTTTGATTAATACTTCCTCTTGTATGATTATTTATTTGTTTAGTCATTCAGTCATGCTTGACTCTTTGTGACCTCTTGGACCATAGCTTGCCAGGCTCTCCTAGTTGCTGTCCATGGGATTTTCTTGGCAAGGATAGTGGAGTGGGTTGCCATTTCCTTCTCCAGAGGACCATCTACGGGCAATTTGGGAATGCAAATTAGCCTAATCTGCATAGTGGCTCAGTGTGTTAAGGCTCTGAGTTACGGATCGGAAAATCAGTGGTTTGAGCCCCAGCTCCTCCATGTTGCCACTGTTGGGCCCTTGAGCAAGGCCCTTAACCCTGTCTGCTCCAGGGGCGCCTACTAACAAGATGCTGGGATATGCGAAGAATAAAGAATTTCACTGTGCAGTAATGTATATGTGATAAATATATAGCTGAACTTTGGACTGTGGGAGGAAACCAGAGAACCTGGAGGAAACACATCACTCACGGGGAGAACATGCAAATTCTATGTACACAGACCTGATGTGTGAACCGAACCGAGGACCTGAAGGTGCAAGGCTACAGTGCTGATTAATATTTATACAGTATTACACATAGTTATTCATTCTTATAATACCTAGATTATGTCTGTTCATATTTCTTTGTTTTTCTGAAGAAGAGTCTCAGATGCAGGGACATGTGCACAGCTGGTTGCAAGAAGGCCTCCAGATTGCGAGAGCAAACAGTGTGTGTGTGTGTGTGTGTGTGTGTTTGTGTGTGTACATGAGTAATAAGTCAACATGGAAAAAGTCACCCACCCAAAACTAATTCATTAAAACCTTTCTCTCTCTCTTTCTCTGACTCTCGCAGTTTAACTTCTCGCCTGTCTTCTGTCCCAGCCTGCTCTGGCTCCACAGATACCCTTTACATGCCTTATTAAAGTGGCCCAGAGACCTGGCTTCCATCCAAGCACATGGGTCATTTATCTTTCTTCTCCATCCACTCCTTCGGCTTTTGTCCGTGGCGCAGACTGAGCCGCGGCCCGATATTGCGTTTCGGGCTCCATTGTCCTTCTCCGAACAGGTGGGTGTCTTAATGTGGGGTCCGGCAAGCGCTGGCGGCAGAAGGCAGACTTTTCGGCCCACACTTTAATAAAGCACTCATGCTTGCAATGCCTCCACAATGCCTGCATGCAATCGGCGCGGCCGTACAGTAAGGTCTCGTCCGTTTCTCACAGGAGTCTGGACGCTTCGGGATCAGGTTCATCACTAGCGAAATTGCAGGGTGTCTTTTTCACTGGCTCTTTATTGTGGGATGGGTATTTAGGCCCTTTAAGATGCTAATGACTTAAATTTTTAGGGGCTCTGGAGTTTTCCTCTCAGAGTCTCGGAGTAGTTGTTTCAGGGGAGGCTGGGCTGTTATGAAAACAAAACAAAAAAAAAAAACAGATCCAGCGTTCCTTTTCCTTCTTTTTATTAGCCTGAACAAAAGAGGACAAGGTTGCATTCAGGCCATCTGTGCTTTGCGTCCGGAGTGTAATTTAATGTGTACTTTCATTTTAAGATGAATCCACCGTGTACCGTTGTGGGGTTTGGTGAGGCAGAATGGAGGCCAGATCGGTTTTCTTCGTCTTTAAAGGAAGCCTGGGAGATTAAGTAGGTTGATTGTGTCCCTTTCACCATCAGAATTACGGCTAGTAACCTTAGCCTGCACTGTCTACTACTGGGTTCAGGGATGCGGAGATACACGGCCGCGCTCTTAATGTCATCTGCCAGATTGCATTTCCTTATTGCTATTCTGACTCAACTCGAATTCGAATACGCGAGCAGAATGAACCGAAGAAATGTGCAGCTCTTGCGTACTCTGCAGTGTGTATTTCTGAGTAGTAGTACTTCCGCTTTTCTTAAATCCTGAAAAAAAGGCTCAGCGGAAGTTATCCTTTATATGAGGATCAATAAATAAATTCATGATTAAAACATATTCTAATGGCTTTATTCATATTTTTAGAATAATTTATAAATATGCCTTGAATTTTATTGCAGAATATGACTTGCTATTATAAGTAGCGTACTGTGATTAACACATTATCAATGTTAAAGCTTGTGTACTGTATTACATTTAGTTACAAACACACTCAGAACTATTGTCTGTCTATTTCATTCCTTTTTCTTAATTTGTGTTTTTTTTTTTCTTTTCTTTTTTTTATTATAGAAATACAGCAGCAACCAGTTGATGAGTTGTTGTTGTACGGAATTGCAAACATCATCATGTAACCGAAAGTAACAGGGTTTTTACCTGTTTGTGCTATTAAGGATTGTAAATTATTAACCTATTATTAACTGTATTTATAACCTCAAAATCATTTAAAAATTATTATTAAACCGGCAGCATTTACACTATTACATTTCCCACAACTGACTCAAGCCCTGATTTCACTTATGTTAAAATCCTGAAATGAAACATCAAAATGTATATATTAGTGAAACAGACTACAGTTATTAATAGACATTGAGAAATAAACAAAGAAAAACAGACTATTTAAATGAAGAAGTTAATGATATGAATGTACTTATAATGAATCATCTTCAGAGTAACACAATCTTCAATGTATAATAAAGACTCTATAAAGTGCAATGAATTTTCATACATAATAATTACATACCACACTATACGAAGGCCTTAGTTCACTATATAAAGTAAAAAGTCATTTCCTCATATTAAATTGAACTAAATGATGTAGGTTAAATAAAAGAAATGGAAACAAATGTTTTACTGCTATCAGGCTGCAAAGTGTCTAAATATACAATTTATAAATTAGTTGTTTATGTAACAACCTCAGCAGCGACCTCATTTCCCCTCTCGTCTGTTCCAACCACTCAGCATTCAGCATCAGCAGTATAATAATCACCGGCCTGATCATCTGTCATCATCTGCACCTGTTTCTCACTGGTTCATACTTGTTTTTTATGCTTGAATGATTCGTAGGTCACTGTGTGGCTTAACAACCAAAAACATTCCTCTGAAACTGCTCAGGTACAGGGACTGGACTGGAAATGAGAAGAAAAAAAAAAAGTTCTTTAGGAAGCCTGGAAGTATTCCTTAAGATTACACTAAAAATATATGAAACTCTGACTCTTTGGAAACAAAATTTTAAAAAATGAGGTGGGCTTAAGACTTTTGCACAGTACATTATTTGGCTTTATAGAAAGTATTACTGAACCTAAATTACATCAGCTCAAAAATGTTTTGAATGTGATATTATTTTTATTATCTAATGATGATGATGATGACAATCTTCGTATTTTCCTTCTAAACATACACAGGTCCATGTTAACTATGACAAGTCTCTACCCTTTTACTGTATTTCTGTAAAGTGAAATATAATTTTTGTAAGAGTAGAAAGCAATGTGATTGCAATATTGCAAGATTGACCAACAATTCGGTTTTTTTCTTCTTATTTATTTATTTATTCATTTATTTTTTACTTCTAAGCATGCTTAAAAACAAGATTATTATGATCTGACAAGAGGAAACAAAATAGTGTCCACAATAATGGTGAAATATTTTGGGTCTATTAACTTGCATTTCTGTGCACACTATCTGGTGTAATGTTGTATAAATGGCTTTCTTTGAAGATTCTAGATTCTTTTGTGTCAACGTTCTGTCTTGTAGCACGACATGTATAAAGGTTTCAATTTGGATTTCTGTTTACTGTAAAATGAAAAAAAAAAAAAAAAAAAAAAAAAGTATTTCACACATTTGTCC
>JAOVVA010000037.1:3186163-3196996 GCA_028565275.1 Leiocassis micropogon | reverse complement strand
CAGAAAGAAACACAAAAAACAAAAAAAGGGCCAAACAAGAAAGGGGGGGGGGGGGAATTTTAACCAAAAGAAAATTATTATTTCCCATCTACAGTGTGATATCATTAATGCATTAAAGTCAAGTTCAGCCCTTGTTCAAAGGAGCTACAACAGTTAAGAGGTGTGTGTTTAATCTGATCAGACATCATGTGTCAAGAAATTGACCCAAAGCTGATATTACTTTTACTTTCGGAAGATTTCTTTTAAACTCATTTTTCAAATTATACCTTCATGTGCTATTTATATATATATATAAAGAAGCTCAAAGCCTGATTTGTCCCCACTTTTAATTATGGGGAGATGTGCAAGATGGCTCCTAAACACGTACCATGCTGTGATTAAGTATTTGCCCCCTTTCTGATTTTTTTGGTGCAAATTTGTTAAATGATTCCGATCAAACAAATTTTAATATTACACAACGATAACCTGAGTAAACACGAAATGCAGTTATTGCCACGTCCCTGTACAGTCCTGACCTCACTCCAAGCCATTTCTACATTTGGGTCATTAAAGGAGTTCCTGGGAGGCCGGCATTTCAGACAGAAAGCAGTCAGTCCAATCATGGATACCTTGATGGTGTCCAAGCACTAGTGAAACACTCGCATAAGTGCATTAGTGTAGCAGGGGATTATTTATAAAAATTAAGGGAGTTTAAGGTCAACTTGACAGTAAGTGCACGGGTTAAGCCACTGTGAACACATGAGCCTTCTAATGCACGCAATTTTCAAGACTAATTTGCACTCATGGTGTTTGGAGACTGATGTAAGTGTGTGTGGAGACAGTGTGGTGATGCATGAATCGCCACACAAAACAACTGTGATACATAACTAAATCAATTTTCTCATTATCATTGCATGATCAAAGACTGCTCTTCTCACCCTTGCACAGAGACTCGCGAGCCATTTTTGCCGACATTATGAAAAAAAACTATTTCTGGTGTGTGATAAAACCTCCTTGCACTTACTCAGTTTGCCCGATTTTGAACACCATATACATGCAAACCATATGTGCACTATTAGTGACTGTAAACGTGTTACTTAACATGCACATCAAATATTTTATATGTCACAGTGTTACATGTTAGTTTAAAAAAGTCTAGGTTTCATTTTTCTGTACTTTTCACCTCTTGGCCAACATCCAGCAACCGATCAGGTGCTTATTGCTAAGCAGTTTCTCTCTGAGTCTTGTTGACAATCTTTTTATAGAATTGATTCAAATGGGTCTATTTGAGAAATTTCCATCAATATTCAGATGCCAGTCCTTGTGCTTGATACATCAATTCATCTTTCTTATTAAACACAGACATATGACATTACTAACTCCCTAATTCTATTTAAACTTAAAAAAAAAAAAAATATATATATATATATATATATATATTTTTTTTTTTTTTTTTTTTCCCAGAAACTAAGGGGGTGCAAACTCTTGCAATATTCTTCTGCCAAAATTTTATTTCCCATTTACAAGTTGGCGATATTAATCAAATAAAGATTAGTATTGTAGTGATATTTAAAGATAAAAATAAATAAATAAAAGTTAAGATAAAAATAAGCAGTTTTGAGCATTATTTTAACATACGATTTTAAATGTCGATACTGTAACACGAATTTGATTTGACTGAAGTTGCTCATGCCTTAATTCCACATCGCTCTTGTGACTCTCTGATGAGTCAGTCTACAGATGTGATCCTCTGGTCAGCTGCCTGTGCCGATGTGAATTTCTCATTTCTGCACAGGCACAAGAAAGGGCACCTGGGGGAAGAGAAGGACCCTAGACTGGCATTCAGATTATTGATAGATAATCTGCGTAGCCTGGCCTGCAGGTTAGTGGACACAAAAATAGTGTAGTAGTGTAGTACTTCATATTATAGTATAATCTGGTCAAATATAGCAAATATGGGTTTCAACAGGACTGTATGTTCAATTAATTTTTTTAATACATTGTACTAATATAAATTTTACTGTGTGTATTAGTGTGTGAGCAAATTTTAAGTAAATATTGAATGTTTCTGAATGATTTCATGATCAGGGCACCATTTTTTTTTTCACACAGAGATATTACATTTAAAAATCTGTCTGTAAAAGTAAAATACATTTTAAATACAGGTAAAATGTCATCATCTCCACTTATGTATGTATTTCAAATAAAATGCCATAAATCTATAATCCCCCCTTTGCCTTGTAAAAGAATAAAAAATATATTTCAAACATATTATCAATATCTACTATCTAATTATAGTTATAATCTATACCTTTTCTGTACATATTCTAATTTATTGTCAACATGTTTTAATTCTGTAAAGCTGCCTTGTGACAATGAGCGTGGTTAAAAGCTCTACACACATAAAACGTCTTTGAATTGAATATTGTATTTGCATTAACATGCGAATTTAGGTGTAACTTTAAATTTGTAAACATATTCACCCCTTATGAAGTGTTGAGGAGTTTTTATTTTAAAGCAAATGTCACATGTTGAACAGAAAGTTGCATCAAGTTGAATTTTTTGAAGATCACAGGAAGACAAAATTAGAAGAAAAAAAAGGCAAAGAAAAGGTCTCTTATTCTTTTATTTTTATTTTCAGTGATAGTGTGATTGACAAGGTCACTTTGAGAGTACAGCCCAGTTACCTGAATTATAGATCGAAAGTAAATTATTAATTGAAAGAAAAATACATTTGGAGTAAATCATTAGAACGCCGCTAATGTCCGGATGCCATTGGTTTGTTTGCGAGTTACCCGATATTTTGTGCATTTGCGGAAAATGCTCAAAATTCTCAAAACTGCAATTCATTTAAAAGGAAACTTTCACCAAATAAACCTTTAAATGCATTGGAAAATGATTTAAAAAAAAATTGATAATAGTGATATCATTTTTTAAAACAATTTTTAAATAGTTACAAAGCCTATTCATGAAATCATCCAAAAGCTGTTGCACTTACAGTTCCTTAACTTCTCGATTCTGTCTCTACAGACAGACTTCTCACTGGTCTCAGGAGCGGTGCACATTTATAATTAACCTGAGTGTGATGAACAGCAACACAGAGGGCGACAGGTCCTGTCCACATGAATATGTATGCGTGCGGTGTAAATAGGCATTGGCCCCTTTTAGTCACCCCGGAATCGTGGGAAGCGAGATGTAGGTCCCGATAGCACTGTTTAGGGCGCTCTCACGACTTTTTTTTTTTTTTCCAGCATTACCAAATGGCCTTGGGGGAAAAAAAGATGGCATAGATCATGCTACAGGCATTAGCTGTCTTTTCCAGTATGTCGTAATGGGCACAGAGAGGTCCCGTAGGTCTAACACACCAGAACAATGAAGTGCATCCTTATTAAGCACTTTTCCTGGGTTTCACGATGGACTGAGATGAATTCGGTTCGATTCTGGATGAGCAGCTTGTTTAGATTTTAGATATGGTACTGATCATGATGCCTGCTAATAATGAAGAAATATCCCAAATCCACCAGGTTAATGTTCAATCCATAAACGATGGGAAAGTTTTGTTTCAACAGTCATGATTCAGCATTCATTAGATGGTTAAATACATAAGTTATTGCTCGTTGTGATGCTTCTATCAATTCACCAGTAATAGTAAGTTACTCATATACTCAGCAACTTAGAAAAAAATGTTTATCTGTTTTTACACAAGTGTTCCTAACTAATTCAGTGTTATCTTAATAAGAACACAAGCCAAATCTACTTACCAGTCAAGTGTTAAAAAATAAATAAATGATTGTTGTTAAATTGGGCAGCACGATGGCGTAGTGGTTAGCACTGTGGCTTTGCATCACGGGATCGAGTCCCGCCTTGGGTCTGTGGGCATGGCATTGTACAGTATGCGCATGTTCTCCCCGTGCTTACTAGGTTTCCTCTGGGTACTCTGGTTTCCTCCTACAGTCACGCAGAGTAGGTTAATTGGTGTTCCCAAAGCGGCTGTAGTGTGTGAATGTGTGTGTGCGTCCTGTGATGGATTGGCACCCCATCCAGGGTCTCCTGGTCTCCTGAGCTAGGATAAAGATAAGTGGTGTAGTGAAGGAATTTAGTTCATATTGCGTTTTCATATAAAAAGTTTCTATCTACCTCTATCTATCTCTATTTGTATCTCAATAAATTAGAATATCATCAAATAGTTGATTTATTTCCATAATTCAATTCAAAAAGTGAAACTTGTATATTATATAGATTCACTACACACAGACTGATATATTTCAAGTGGTTATTTCTTCTAATTTTGATGATTATGGCTTACAGCTAATGAAAACCCAGAATTCAGTATCTCAGAAAATTAGATTATTAATTATGATGAATATATATATTTTTTTAATTTTTTTTTTTTTTTTTTACCATAGAAAAGTTGGACTGCTGAAAAGTATGAACTTGTACGGCTCTCAATACTTGGTCAGGGCTCCATTTGCATGATTTATACTGATATTCAGATAATATACTGAATCTGTATAATACTGTATAAGAGTCTCACTTTTAAAATTGAATTATGGAAATAAATAAACTTTTTGATGATATTCTAATTTATCGAGATGCACCTGTATGTAAATATCTACAACTATCTAAAACTGTATGAACATTAAAAAAAAAATTTCTATATAACTTCACAGATTTGCTTGAAAACATCATTCAGTTCTCAGTAATATTTACCATTAGCTAGAAATTGGTTTGCTGTCTGTTTAATTTATGTTAGCTACTGAAATCAATGCTAGTCTAACAAAGAAATTGAGCTAATATACTGTTATATAGCCAGTTAGTTCTTCCTGCTGCTCCTGTCTTCTGTTAGAGGTCGCCACAGCAGAAAATCCTTTCCGCATATTTAAATCAGCACGGTGGCTGGGTGTAGTACACTGGCACGGAACCAAACCTCAGCCTCCCATGTGGCTGGCAAGGATTCCACCCTGATCCACCAAAGCTCAGGCTAATATAAGCAGTTAATGTTAGCAAATTTTGCCAAACATTCCATGAAGTGCTTTTTCAAATAAGGTACGCTGACATTGGCTAGAGGATTCACCAGAATCATAAGTACTTTTCTACACTGATAAGTTGATTGGATGCTAAACAGAACCCTTGTATATTATGTGGTTAGTGACTTGGTGAAAGAAGAAAGGACTTTGAATTTGTAATGTACGTTTTAAAGTGCTAAACAAGGATTTGATGAGTAAAAAAGTTTGCTTTTCATCTTTTGGGAATGCAATTAAGTCTAAGATTAAACAGGACTAAACAGCTGTGTGTCCATAAGAAAACCACTCATTAGTGAGACTCATCAGGGAGCATAAAGATCGAAAATTGTGGTCTGATGAGTCCTGATTGACCCTATTCCATAATGATGGGTGTGTCAAGATAAGAAGGGGAGCATGTCAAGCAAGTCAAGTATCCATCATGCATAGTGCTCACTAGTTATGTGCTGATCATGACTTTTTCATACCCGCACCCAACCTGACCTGATATGCACCCGCACGAAAAAAACATGACTTTACTACTTTATTAGCACCAGACTGATAAATAGATGAAATTAGAGGGAGGGTCTAATAAATATAGTAAATAAAACATAAAAAAACAAAACAAATGACCAGCTCCTTCTTTATGACAAAATAAAACATGCACAGTAAGCACAGTGTAAACACAAGCCACAGATAAAGATGTTAAAATTCCTTTAGACTGTCCAGCTTTCACTCTTCCTCATCTGTACACTCTCATCATTTCTGCTAATATTAAACCGGGACTTTGTGAAGGAAAGCACGAAGTTGTGGATCCGCGGTTCCATTGGTATACGCAGAAATTCGTAACTCGAATGTTCGTAAGTCGGGGAATTACTATATATAGAGAAATAGAGGGAGTTTTTACTCTCTGCACTGTGTTCTGTTATTCTGCACAGTCAAAGGTGTCGCTTATTATACACCGTAATAACTGCGCTAGCAATGCGAATGTCACCCTGTGATATCAGAGTGACAGATAGACGCTAACTTCTTGCAGGAAATAATAAACGCATAGCACCAATCGTCAAACTAGCACTAGGATCACTAAACACATCACATACATTTTAATCGAAACATAGTTCATGTGTTTCACACTGCGGTGTTCTTCTAAACGTATAAAATATACTGCTGAGTTAAAAATCCATTTGTCCGTTAGTATCTGAGCCAGAGTAATGTTTTAGCATGCAGGAGTTTTATCTGTGTTTATGAAGCATATAGCATGCGCCGTACAGACCGGATCTGCCTTTTGGCGTTAACCCTCATTAAAAGCTTGGCTCCTTTATCACATAATCAATCTGTATGTAGTAAAAACAGCAGATGGGATTGACTGAGCCGCATATGCTTTATAGCGGCGCTGACTTGAGCATACGCAATGTCACCGGGCATTGATAAAGTCCTAACCAGGGTTACTTACAGCTGGACTTCGCAACCAACGCTCTTTGTATATGTGTGTGTGTGTGAGAGAGAGAGAGAGAAAGAGAGAGAGTAGGAGAGAGGTGTAAGGCTGTTAAGGTGCTGCATGAACAATTCAATCGTGCGGTTGAATTTCTGTCTCATAGGCACTTGTTTATCCGAGAGATGGAGCGAGGGAGCGAAGAAGGAGTGTGCTCCTTGTAGTAATGTCGAGTGGAGGAAAACTTGTTCATGTAACAATAACTTATGTTTTTGTTTGTTTGTGTGATTATACAGATAGATAGATAGATAGATAGATAGATAGATAGATAGATAGATAGATACTTCAAGAAAGAAAGAAAGAAATATACATATATTAATATTAATGTTATATAATATATAAATGTTAATTTATCAAAGTGGACAGATTTTAATGCAGCCAATATAGGAACTTTTTAGTTTTTGTTTTTGTTGTTGTTGTTTTTTTATTAGATAAATTGACCTTGTTATGATGAGACAGTAGTTTCATAAAATTTCATAATTTAAAAAGTCAGAATATAAATAATTTCCCTCGACTCATTTTATAATCTTACAACTAATGAATTTACCTCACTGGTATTCACGCTACATTTTAACTAGTGTTATACATCGATCGGGACATGAGAGCCAGGTGTCATCTTACCTGGTCATAGAGACAGCCGGTGCTGACCCAGGTAAGGTTATCTGTCATGATAATCTATCCTCCTGTTCACATAACTTAAATTCCTCCATGCTATCGACTCCCAGGGCAGCCATCTTAACGCACCAAGCGTCGTGTGACACCGTAAAGCATCTCTGACTGTTCACACTGACAAGCCCGCATACAGGAGTTTTATCTCTGTTTCTGAAAAAAAAACTAATAACCAAATAAGAGCTGATAATCACTGGATCAGGTTTGATGTATATGAATGTAATTCTAGCCGGAGTCCTACATTTCTGTAACGTTACTCGGTACGGATGTCAGAGGGTTGTAATTAAATATGAATGGAGATTACAGGACATTTTCCCAGATAGATCGAAAGAGAATAAAGAATGCAGAAGGAAGCATCAATGAGGCCAAATCACTTACAGCCAGAACATGGTATTGGTGCTAAATAGTGTCTCGCCTTGGTGAAAAACATAGTATAACATCATAATATTTTTTTTTCATATTTTTCATAATACTAAATGCTTCTTACTGTATCTCTCAATTCATGTTTAATTTTTTGTAAATATGCTACACGTTTATACTTGTATCAGATAAAAAGAAACATATTGGCTAAATACAATTTCATGCCCTTTGTGTCCGTAACTTTTTTAAATTCAAATCTTTCGATGATCTTAATTGTCATACAGATGCAACTTGGCCAATTTAGATTTCACATGGAAAAACATAAACCTTAAAAAAATTATTCAAATTGTTATGATATTGCAATAAAAATTTGACATGGTTACGGACACTACAGATTTTTAGAGAAATTCTGCATGGGATGCTTTCATTTAAGCAAAGATTTTTACAGGTCATATGCCTCTAGAAGCTTACACCAATTTTAGTATCAATACTCATAATGAAATATGATCAATGTACATTTTAAGTTATTTTTGTTTGTAGAGAGATAATATAACACTGAAAAATGGCACATATAAAATCATCTCTTCAAATCAGCTAAAGTTATAAAAACGTAATGAAGTTAAATTTTTAGGGAAGCTAGATTGAGCACTTCCATATTGTATAAACTTCAGAAGTAGCTTCTTTGGCACATGTATTATATGTATAACATAAAAAAAAATTAATCAGCACCAATATTGTGTTTTTGCTGTGAGCAAATCTTGTTTTCGTTTCAAGCTAAGTAAACCTGAATGAGGAAATCTCGTGCATCACGTGAAAAATCAGCAGCGCTCAGAACAACAAACATAAATATAATTAAAATTCACTCACTAACTGTAGTAAGGGGTTAATTTAATAAAACGATCCATCTCCTCTTTCTCCTTTCTAATTCATTCCTTCAGTCTCTCTCTCTCTCTCGCTCTCTCTCTCTCTCGCTCTCTGTCCTTCTGTTCAGTATTGCATGACAACATTTCGAGATAGCGTCCCGGCTGGGATTGCTCTCAGATTCAGAGTAATTGGGTGGTGCCTGGGGTTAATGCGTTCAGCGCTATTAATGAAAACATTCACTTGTAAGTGGCACTGTATGAAACGGAGCGCGGTCTCAATAGGGCCCCTCACGGAGAGCCGGCTCGTCCAGCTCAGCCCTTTATCAGAGGGAGCTTAAGCGTGAATTTCGGCCCAGAAAGGCTGTGCATGGTTATATTCAGCGCCTGAATAAACCAACCTTTTCTTCTTCTTCTTCTTTTTTTTTTTTAAATAAAGCAAATCTTTTGAGTATGAAAGGTGAATGAAAGCACATGCAAAAGGACGTGTATGTTGTAATAAAAGGACTTTTTCTTTTCTCATCACATGCATGCATAGAGTAGAGTGCAAAAGTTTGTGTCCCCCACGGTTTTTGAAAGTCAAAAGAAAGTCTTTCACAATTGCTCTCCGAATAAAAAGTATTCCACAAAGAAAGAAATTAAGCATTCTTTAGATAGTTAATAGTTCTTAGTGTCTTAAAAATTTTCTGATAAAGGTTTCACATAGAAAGGATTTTATGGGAAGAGGTTATGAGAGGGTAAAGATGGAATGTGAGCGCTTTGTTAAACTAGATAATAAAATTTTAAATACAAAGAATAAATTTAAAAGGACTGCAATTTTCACTCCTGGGTTAAATTTACTTTTAAAGTATAATTAGGTAACAGTTTAGTTATTTTTAAGTGCATTTAAACCTCCGAGATGAATTCAATGCAAATATTTCATGCAGAAATTCAAAGACTGCATTAGTACAAACAGTTTATGGCTTGTGATTGCAATCGCTTCAATAGTTTTACTCAGACTGCCCCGTAAAGTTTTGTACCCAAGTCTCCATCAGAAACCAGCTGGTAACCTCAACAAAATGGACTTCATGTTAACTGAAATGGTTTCCTGTTACACAACTGCACTTTCAACCTTATAAAACAAAGTAACAGAAGGGATTTATTTATGGTCACGCTATCTGGTATCGCCCAAGTGAACATGGGTTTCATTTTGAGTCTGGTTCCTCTCAATGTTTCTTCCTCACGTCATCTCTGTGAGTTTAGTTACAAAAAGCTACAAGCAGCGTTCAAGTCAAACCAACACTTTTGATTGGCCAGAATAACCGGATGCAGTTTTGAGTAAAAACTCCTTTTACGTATTTCTCTATATAATCCCCTGCTACACAATGTACTTATCCCAGTGTTTCACTACTGCTTGGATACCAGGAAGGTAGAAAGTTTCCTCAGTACACTGGAGCCGTGGTCAAACTGCCTGCATCAGGTCCGAAATTCTGGCCTTCCAGGAACTCCTTTAATGACTCACACAAGTTTGATGTCAATTTTTAAGGATTAGTTGTAGCCGTTCAATTTGCCGAATGTTCACATGAATGACTGCAATGGGCTTCGAGCCACCTTTAAAATGCTCGCACCGTTCAAATGTTTTTACGTTTTAAAGTCTCATCACAAAGTGCTTGAAGTCTACTGTAAATGTTAATGTAAATGTTAATGGCTTTTATGCCTTCATTCAAAATCACAAGTCCCGGTTTGATTTGAACATTAATAATGTATGCATTTATATCCAGAGTTATTTTTTTTGTAAATCTGATTTGTGACAATGTTCATTTTTAAAATTACTAAACAAATACATTTGACAAAACAATCCTACAAGCTTAATATCTGACTGTCCCTCAGTTTTTGTGCTTCATTATCTGTATCTTTCTGTATAATATAATTATAATTATACTCTTTATGAATTCTACGTCGATTTTTACAACAGACTGTATATATATATATACAGGGCTCCACCTTTTTTTTAACATCTATATAAAAACATATTATATATACAGTATATATATTTTTGTTTTCATATCGCTGTCGCCTTATATAACCAGGATCAGGGTTTTCATTTACATTTCTAGGCATTTGGCAGACGCTCTTATCCAGTGTGACTTACAAAAAGTGCTTTGAAGTTTCCGTCATTGGATAGTTTTAAATCTCACCTCTGGTCTGTGCGCACGGAGCTTGCAGGTTTCCCCCAAAGACATGCGTTGTAGGCTGACTGGTGTTTCGAAACTGCCTGTGGTGTGAGAGTGAGAATAGGGTTGGCACCCTATTCATGGTGTCCTATTCCTTTGGGTTCTGAGCTCTCATGTGGAGTTGTGGGGAAACGATCCACAGCCTCACAACCCTGCACAGCCATATAGAATTGATAATCGATGACTACCATTCAAAAGTTTGGGGTCACTTGCAAATTTCTTTGTTTTTGTTTAGTGATTTATTTTCTACATTCTACAAC
>JAOVVA010000037.1:3157704-3171997 GCA_028565275.1 Leiocassis micropogon | reverse complement strand
GTTAGAAACAAATCTTGGAATAACATTTAGGAAGAAGGTTAGGAAAACCTACATGGAATATTTCAGCACCTTTATAAAATATTTAAATGAGTCTGACGGAGTAAAAGGGGTGGCATGGTATTGTAGTGGTCAGCACTGTGGCCTTGCACCTTCAGGGTCGAGGGTTTGATTCCTGCCTCAGGTTTGTGTGCGTGGGGTGTATGCTGACTTGTGCCCAAAGACTCTGGGACAGGCTCCAGCCCCTGTACGCAGGAAAAGTGCTGTAGAAGATGAATGACAGAGTAAAGGGAAGTTAGTTTTTATCTTTGTTTCTCTCTCTCCTGTTTAACTACTTATCAACCCTCCAGTCCAGTGGGTGGCAGTAATATACTTAAAAGCTGGCTCAAAAAAATCCTCCAAAGACAGAAGGAGAATTTCTCTTGTTTTTATTTCTTTGTTGTTAGTTTTTTTTGTTTAACTTGATTTACAAGGAGGTAAATTGAAATCAAATAAACCTAAAACAAACAATTCATAAATATGATTTTAAAAATCACCTAGCAATTCTCACAAACTTTTTTTTTATTTTTTTTTTTTACAATGACTCAAACTGACTTTTAACCAACTCTCAGGGCAAATTAATTTTTTCTCCTCCCATGTCCTTTCAGGGCTAAAGTTGTTCCATGTGCTTGTTAAGTAAGATGATCTTTCTTCTACACCTTGTATTTTCACACCATAATAATAATAATTAATAGTAAGCACTGCGTCCTTGTACCTCCAGGGTTGAGGGTTCGATTCCTCCCTCGTGACTGCACTCTTTTAATTTGCATAATTTGTGGGTTTCCTCTGGGTACTCTGGTTTTCTCCCACAGTCCAAAGACATGCAGATTAGACCAATCGGTGCTTCCAAATTGCCCTAGTGTGCTTGTCTGACCTTTGATGGATTGGCACCCTGTCTAGGGTGTACCTTGCCCATGCCACTACATAAATAACTTTCTCCACATGGATTGTGAGTAACAT
Organism: Leiocassis micropogon; assembly: GCA_028565275.1. Classification (NCBI taxonomy): domain Eukaryota; kingdom Metazoa; phylum Chordata; class Actinopteri; order Siluriformes; family Bagridae; genus Leiocassis; species Leiocassis micropogon. The sequence continues at coordinate 3,171,001 of JAOVVA010000037.1, read as the reverse complement.
CATTCCATTTTACAGCAGCTCAACCCAAGCCATTCAGCGTCGTCAGCAACCAGCTTTCCTTCATACCTTTCCCGCTTCAGTAAAACAAACAAAAATAATAATTATACCATTGTTAATTTTGTTTCCTAAATGATCATTTGTCATCTGCTTTGGCAGTTCTTGATGCAAAAAGATTCCAACAGATTATTTTGGGATTATTTTGTTAGTGTTTAGCTATTAAACTGGAAGTATAAGTCATTATGGGTTGTTGTGAAATCTGGCAACAACAGTAACAACAACAACAACAACAACAAAAATCCTCCCATGTTCCTTTAAAGGCTCGATTTTTTTTTTTTTTTTATCTAGAATTGTTTTTTAAAGAACTGAGTTGTTTATTTTTTTGCCAAAATGTAAACAAAATAGACACCTAACTTCAACCATTATGAACCAGGCCAGGCAGTTACTAAAGATGAATGAATGAATGCTGCAAATGCTTCACACACCACAACGTATTCATGTTAAAGCACATGGTCTTTGTTGCATTCCACAACCTTTATATTTGCCCGCTTGCTCGCACATGCATACAAAACATTTTGTTCCATCCTGCCAGATCCCAGTCCTTCATTTTCAACCAGATGCCCTGTGAAGATTCCTGGCAAGCTATTTAAAGAAAACAAAATAGGAGTGCACCTCCTTTCTATATTGGTGTCTGTTTGGGACACATAATCTGTTCGTTCTGAAAAACCTGTTAACATGGGCTTCATAGAACGTGTTCTATTTTCGACCTGATAGCAAACACAGAGAGCAAAAATAGCTGAGGCATGTGAATATCTACAACAGATTGTAAACATAAAAAAATAATAAAAAAGAACGAAAAGTAAAGGTGAGTGGTGTGAAACACTCGTCTCTTACATTCCTTATAATTTGGTGATGTTCTACAGTATGGGAAAAGATTTAACGCTTGAAAACAGTCACTAGTACAAGACACAAGGCAGAAAGAGAGAGAGAGAGACAGAGGTGGGGGTGACGGGAAGGGACTGGATGTTAAATGCCATGTCATTGCTGTTATACGTAAGGGAGAGCTGTGATAAATTGGGTCAAGCGTCATTGATCTTGGTTAGGGGGCGTGGAAGTCACCGGCTGACCCCCTTTTACCCTCTGTGTAAAATGCACAGTCATGACCTAGCTAAGCTGAACTGAGGACAGTATATATCAAGAAATGTTAGAAATTATAAAATACAAAAAGGAGAAATTGATTCTGGAGGACATTACAGTATATTCTTTCTGATGTGGTGCAGTTCTGGACGGCACGATTTCTTGACAGCAATTTTAAAACAGAAGAAGTCCATTTTTCATGACACACAATGGAAGGGAAAATTTTATGTATACTTCCAGTTCAGAGGTTTATACTCCCTTCATCAAAAGCATGGCATCAGGTGCTACCATGAAGCAGGTAAGATTGTTGGGTCTCAGTGGCAGGGTTCCCGAGTCAAGCTCTGTAGAAATTTTGACATGTTCTCCTTATGTGTCCATATAAGTTTCCATAGGGTTCTCCAGTTTCCTTCCACCTCCCTCAAACCAAAAACCAGCAGCTGATCTGGCTACCTAAAAGTGACCCAATGTGTGTAAACCTATATGCAAAATCCGGTTTTAAAAAACGAGTCCATGAATGCAGAAGTGCAAAAATGTGCAGTTACTTGAATGACCATTAGGAGTTGGTCCAAAAGTGAGTCAAGCCCCATAGCCCCCATGTTAAAATGTCATTGCCTGGTACAAAAAAAAAAATGGTTTCAATGCCTTCATGACAACTGTACAGGAGGTAAATTTTTATGTAACTCATCAGCTAAAATTACATTAAGCAATATAATTATGTAAAATTAGGAGCGTGGTCAGTTTGAGTGGCATTGCAGATGTCAAACTGCTAGCGGTTTGCTACACATTACTTTAATGTTTAATTTGCCACAGGAAATGTAGGAATTGACACGGTACAACTTGTAGTGTATGGATGACAGAGTTCAATCATGCCACCTTAGCATTTTAGCCACCTTAGCATTTTAGCAAGTTAAGCTTGCTGGCTTGTGGTAACTGAGGTATGTATGCGTGTTCCAACTGACAGCACACTCCATTCATCCCTTTCATCTGTCCATTTGGCAGCATGGTGGCTTAATGGTTAGCACTGTCAGCTTGCACTTCCAAGGTCTGGGTTCGATTGTTGCCTCAGAGTCTTGCCGGGTTTCCTCCGGGTACTCTGGTTTCCTCCCACAGTCCAAAGACATGCAGATTACGCTAGCTGATGTTACCAATTTGCCTGTAGTGTGTGCATGTGAATATTGACTGCGAATGTGTGGATTTGCCCATTTATGGATTAACCATGGTTTAGGTGTAGTCAGCTCCTGCCAAGATGGCGGAGCCCAGAGCTCACACAGTTAAGCTTAAGATGTTGTGATGTTTTTTTTTCAATCTGGAATTTGATGTGAACAATAACTGGAGCTTTTGAACTGTAACTAAGGAATTGATGTTCTGAACTGCACATCTGATGTAGTGCAACATGATTGAATGATTAACATAACTGCACCAATAAGCAAGGGTGATTGTCTCCCTATTAAAGTGGCCATTAGGTATTTAATGAGATCCATCCATCTAGGAACCTCTGTAGTCCAACTAGGGGTCGTGGAGGCCAATGGTGGTGACCAATGGTGGTGGTGTATTTATTTACATTTTTTAAGATGTGCGGTCAACATTCACAGGCACTTTCACTTACTACAGGCAACTTGGGAATGTCACTTAGCCTACTGCATGTCTTTGGACTGTCAGTTTGCCTTCTGCATGTCTTTGGACTGTGGGGGGAAACCCGGAATCCCAGAGGAAACCCACCAAGCACAGGGAGAACCCAGACCTTGGAAGTGCAAGGCGGTAGTGCAAACCACTAAGCCAAAGTCCCGCCACCTCATGAGTCAATATCAGTTCCAAAGATGAAACAGAGTAAGAGCAAACATGCTTTTCTTCTTCCTACCATCTCTTGTGATGTATGGAATAGTTAAGTAACAAAGTTTAATAAATGTTCTGCCTTTGTGAGATATACTTAAACAAATTACCAAAGCTTGCAACAAATATAAATGCAGACAGATATGTCGTAATATTCTGTCTTTTTCAACTAGATAAAAAAAAAATATTTTATCAATAAACTGTAAAATAGAGGTTTTTTTTGTTTTGTTTTTTGTCACCCAGAAATCCGGGGGATACAAATTATTGAAACAAACAGTGTTTGTTTTAAGCACACTTTTTTACAGAGCCCTGGAGAGGAGTCAAAGCATTATTTTTTCCCCCTTGTTTGTTAGCTGATTTTACTATTTCGTGCATAAGAAATAAACTAAGATGATTGAAAGAATTACCAAAAGAATATCATGTGGCCACTCCAAGGCTTTTCTCTCTCTCTCTCTCTCTCTCTCTCTCTCTCTCGCTGTCTGTCTCCACCGTGTTGCCGTCTGTCATCAAAATCCCAACTGGGGCTCCCTGAATTATCGACGGGTTTATCCGTGTAAACTGTGTATGAATGAACTCCAAAGCTTTAGTTACACAGTAAGCAGTGTTTGAGTAACCATAAGACGTGTGTGTACACACACACACTTCAGTACAGCTACCAGTCTGGGGGGTTCGCTACACCATGTCTCTCGTCAGAATAAAATTTTCTTGGCCCGGATCGTGGGCCTGGATGGTGTGTGGGACTAGACATGGTGTGTGTGTCCTGTTGTCTCTTGTATCTTTTATGCACTTGTTTTGAGCTGGATGAAAATTTCAGTTTAAAAAGAGTTCCAAAAAACATCAAGCATCGTTAAAATCTGTGCAGTGCAGTTACTTTCAAAGGGGTGAAAACTTTTTCTTTCTAAAAAACAAGAACGATGGTATAGATTTAACACTTAAAGCAGTAAACAGCGAATAAACGAATCACATTATTCATTAACATCAGTCGGTGTTTTTATGTGTTTATTAGCAATGCTTTCCAGCATCTGTGTGTGCCGGCATCTTGGAATTCTCCTGCCTGTTTAAGTGCAGCGATTGGAAAAAAAAATGGTCGGCTTCCTGTTGTTGTTTAGAGCGCAGGGAGTCTATTCAGGCCTGAGGAAGTGGAATAATTTAAATACAGATGTTTTTCACCCAAAACACCCTCGTGAGATGGAGTGAGAGCGAGTGAAAGGGAGAAAGAGAGAAAAAAAAACAGCAGTCACTTGTGTAATGAACTAGTGAGACTGAGAAGACAGAGAGGAAGAAGAATAAAGAGTAAGTAATAAAGCAGATGACAAAAGCGCAGACTTATTGTATGGATGTTAAATTATTTCATTAGTGATGGTTTTTAGTCTGCTTTTTAGTAAAAGGGCAAATGTTTTAACATTTCACAGAGAGAGCAAACTCTATAACCCAATATTATGCTCTAAATATATACAGTATACCTATATTGCATGTAACACTTTCACAATTCGTCTGTTTAACATTTATTGTCACATGTATTCCACATGTATAGCTTTCTTAATAAATATACAGTATTTATCTAGTCAATGTGCTTATTTTAAATCACATTACAGCATCATATTTTAATAATTTTCCTTAGAGGTTTAGATAGTTACCGGTATTTCTGATATTTAGTCATGTAATGCTAAAAACTGTTTTTATTATTTAATTAATTAATAATTTGTTTACAAATACTGTTTGTGCATTCGATTCTTTTTATACTTCTCTTATTATTTGGCTCATATGTTCCTTTAATTTTTTGTACAGTCTCAAGAGCAAACTGAACTTTTACTGTGTTTAAAAAATATATATATTATTAATAATCATAAAAAAATCATAATATATTTTAAAAAAATGGCAAAGTATACATAATAAAACAAAACAACATAATAAAACTATATTGTATATTTTTATAATATATAGTATAATTTATAACTATATATATTTGTAAGTTATAAAACAAAATAGAATTTATAATATATATAACTAATATTAAATATTGCTTATATAATAAATATATTTTTTTAAATGTTAGAATATTATGCATGATGATGTAAGGTTAGAAAAGTGTTATTTCTTTCTTTCTTTCTTTCTTTCTTTCTTTCTTTCTTTAATTACTTTGTATGTTTAATCTTTTACATATTTGTATTTTAATAATGGAAAATAATGCATCGCCCAGAATATTGTTTTTAATAATTTATTTTAAAAAAATGAACAAAATGTATTACATTATTCTATCATTTAAATGTATCATTATACCACTATTAATAATCCAGGTATGAAACACTGACTAGATAGGTTTATTACTTTAGATTATTTATTGATTAACAAACTGACTGTATAAGGTAAAAAGCTGAAGTTAAAAAAATAAAGACATTTATTATATAAAGGACAAATACGCTCAATAACGGACCTGAAGCTGACCTAAGACCTAAAATAATGTAGGCGGCAGACATGGGATGAACTTTTAAAAAAAAGTATTTTTCTCTCCAGATAAAATTGATATTAAAGAAAATGTGAAATTTTATTAATTAAAGATAAAAGTTAAAACTAGCAAAGCTCAATTTTTAAATGTGACTTTTTCCCCAATGGTGTAAATAAATGGCAGAACAGAAAAAAAAATATCTTTGTGGATGTCTTTAATAAATAAAGGTGTCTCTGACATGATTTTAATGTCTGAACTCGGCAGAAAAGCAAAATACTTTGGTACAGTCGAAAATCTGAGCGCGAGTTCTGCCGCCAACTTTTATTTGCTGTGTGTTTAAATCTCCCTTTGACTGCCGATGCCTCTTAGACCTTTTAATTTGTTTAGTCTGTACTAATTGCTTCCATATAGAGTTCAGGGGCATAAACAAGAAGGAAAAAAAGGATGGTTTTTATCACTAAAGTATGCCATGACTGTAAAAGAGGCCACTCGGTGGAGTGATGTTGTCTGTTGACTCGTTCACAATCAGCCTCTGTTCACAGTTTAACCTCCGGCCCTGTTATTAAACCATGCCTTATCCTACTTTAAACGATTAAATGTTTCAGAATGGATGCCAATAGACTCGATGCCAAAGCATTCCTTTACTCTAGCTGAGAATTACAAATGGAAGAAAAACTGAATGTAGGACTGATTGTGGGGGGGACAAAAAATCTAACACTTCACTAAATATTGTCATTTTCCCGAGACAACATTGCTCTCCTAGGTCCTGTTTTGAAAGCGAGGATGTGACCTCACGCCTTCGGCATGCTGTTCAACGTCCTCGCTGAGTAACTACCTCACTTCTTTTCCCCTCCTAATCTCATCATTCTCTCTCATCCACTTTCCATTGTGCTCCTGCCTCCCCTCCATTTTGTAAAGTGCTCATCGAAAGGTCACGAGAGGTCAGCCGGAGTTGCGAAATGGCCCGTGACTTGTTGACCCATGGCTGCTGAAGTGTACCCGACTCCTGAGAAGGGCCTGCAGCTAGGAACTGCCAATACACGCCTGATTATAACAAATCAGAGATCTTCTTAATGTAATAATATGATCAATTCCAGCCCCACTTGGGTAGGATAAATAGATCCTGACCTAATGTTCACCTTTGGACTAACCATTCATATGAGAGACAGAGAGAGAGAGAGAGAGAGAGAGAGAGAGTTTTAAAATATATACTATGCAGTATATAAACTATATATACTATATGAAATAAATGCCATATTAGTTCAGTTTTTATAGTGTTTTTTTTTTTTTATTATAGAACTTTTTCCTGAGAAACCTTGAGAGGAACCAGACACAAAGTGGAAGACGTCCTCTTCTGGGTCAGACAGGATAAAGCTAGAATGAATCATTAAAGTATACAGGTGTAGGAGAGTCAAGACAAAAGGAACAAAATGTACTCAGGATGTTAATTGTGAAGAATAAATCCTTCGATGAGCACAGGACCATCTTTAAGATAACAGTAGCAGTTATTAGAAGATACATATATTACATACATCACAATATCGTTCTCTCTCCATCCCGAAATTATAGGAAAACCTCATGTTTCTGAACGTAACCCCTGGTTTATTGTGTGTATAAATACATGACAAAAGAAATTTGACCAAACACAATGTTCAGTAAACAAATGTCATTCATAATTAATATTAACATTTGCAATAAACAATCATTCCACAGTGCAATGTAGTCTGTTAACAGTAATCTTTGGTTGCTAAGCAACATTACGGGCAAATATCACAGAGGGTGTTCAATAGCTTAAGTGTAACAGGTTTATTGATTTTAAACCTGACGCATTAGTGTAGATTCAGTTATTGTGATGCGGTCACCGGGGTGCATACATCAGGGATTTTGCTTTGACTGTGGCTCGGTCAATCAGGTATTAAAACTAGAAGTACCTCATTTATAATATAATTTATTACAAAATAGCTTCAAATGATGCTTTTATGTTAAAACACTATGAACACTTTCACTCCTTTGTTTGTTTGTTTATTTATGTTTGTTTTGCCAGTCTTCATATTGCAAATGACCACAAACAAAAATGTGTATATATAATAATAATCATAATAATGCAATGTTACATCCATATTATTATTATTATTATTATTATTATTATTATTATAATTATTATTATGCATGCAACTTTAATTTACAAAAAAAAAAAGCCTTAGAAATACTCTGTTTTTTTTTTCTTTAGTTATTTAATTTTTTTGTATTCAAAAGAAAATAAGGAATATGATTTCAGATTGGAATTTTTTTTTCACTTTCAATTACAATTAATTATCCTTGAGCAATGTTGCGCAGAAGAGCTAAAAGCCATGGTGAGGGCACTTTGACACAGAACACGGCGAGCTCTGTTAAAACCCTTCTCTACAGGAAGATAACGGACGACAGCTGCGGTTCACTGAGATCTGGTAGGCTACCTGTCCGTCTGCCAGCTGCATAAAAAAATAAAAACACCCGAAAGCACAAGATCACGGAGCACTGTGTTATCCATGACTTCTTAAAGTCGCGGCAGCAGATTCCTGCTCTGGTGGCTTTCTGGTTTGTCTCAAAGCTGCCTACTGCGTGCTTACCTTGGGAAAGTCGTAGAAGAGATTATTTCAAGTTGGGAATAATGGTATGTTTGAAGGAGGGAAAGAGGTAGAGGGAAACAGAGATAGCAGCAGACACAGACTTGAAGAAGTGAGTAAAATTTTCCGACCGCTCTTCGCGTTCATGTAGGTCAGGATTGTTTCGGCTACTAATTGGCCGATCGTGTATCATACAGGGTCAGGTGTCCCGGGCTGGCCTGCGCTTTACTGCTGCATGCCCAATAAGTCTCTGCAGAGCATGCATTCAGACATGGTTTTTGCCAAGAGGGTGTGTGTGGGAGTGAGAGAAACCGAGAGGTCTGTGTTTTGCGATGATGTAATCAGAGTCCATGCCAGGGAGAACTCGAGTCTCGTTGAGCTTTACACGATACTCAGCAGAGCTCAACCGACAACCGAGTGACATGCCAATCCTTCGTCATTTATTTACCTGTGGCTTTTTGTAGACAGACACCTGATTCCTCGGGTCCTTCCACTTCTTCTGGAGCTCTGGCTAGGTTTAGCTGACCTCTCTCTCTCTCTCTCTCTCTCTCTCTCTCTCTCTCTCTTACATTCTCCCGCTCATCATCTAACTTTAATCAAGTAAATGGATGCATTCAAATGCTGCTAATTTCAGTCCAGGTAATTGCTTGCCTTTAATTAAATGCGATCAAAAGAGCATTTTAAGTGATTAAAAGAATCAAAAAGATGCAGTTACAGCCTCAGGATATTATGGATGGAAGGATATACAGTGCTTCGTCAGGCCAAAGATATTTCCTTTTGGATTTTTTTTTATATATAGACAGCCTCTCCAGTCGAATAATAACTCATTGTTAGATGCAAATGCACGTCGGTGCTGTATCAGCTCTAAAGCCCCCCCTTTTTTTTCTGATGGTCCATAAATGACAGTTGAATGACTGTGCGGTCTTTAAGACCAGCTGTGCAGCGTAATGCGGTTATGGAAGATCGAAACTGACATAGCGTTTGCAGCATGGCGCAGAAGTGTGTTTATGTATATCATAGAACAGAGATAAAACCATTTTTATTATCAATATTTCTCATTTGCGCCGAGACAGTAATTGAGTCCATTATGTAAATTAAGGGCTTGAAACAATAGTTTTTGTTTTTGCGGGCGTATTGTTCTCAAGAGCTGAGATTAGATCTTAAACATTGCTTTGAAGTAGCGCATACAGAATGTTTTTTAAGTATACAGTATATTAAGTAAGTTAAGTTAAGCCTTTAATTGTCACATATGAATTACTGCACTTTATTTGTCACATATACATCCCAGTTTTGTTAGGAGGCTGGGGTCAGACGGCAGGGTCAGCCATTTTATGCTTCCCTGGCAGCCAGGGTTAAGGGCCTTGCTCAAGGGCCCAACTGCGGCAACCTAGTGGAGACGGGGTTCGAGCCACCGACCTTCCAATAAGTAACGCAGAGCCTTAACACACTGAGCCAACACAGCTATATATATATATATATATATATATATATATATATATATATATACTGTATATACGTGGTAGTTATATGGGTCCATTAGTGCATAAATGTTGTACTGTGTACACAGACCCACTGCAGAACTCTGATGTAAATGTATTAATTATAACCATTTTTCTCTTTCTCTTATCTCATTACCAACTTTGCTACCTTAGCTAACCTTAGAAACAAGTAAAGTCAAATGCAAGCCAATAGCCTAGTGGGTATTTCTGATGCTAGCAAGACATACAGTATTCAATAACATGTAATAATAACAACAACAAAAATGCTATTTACTTGCATGAAAAATGCATTTAAGCACAATAAACACATTTATATTCTCTGATTATATTATATTTAATTCTCTGTGAGCTCTGTGATTACTGTAAGTAAATTGCGTGACATAATGTGCTTTTAACCCAAGTCTAATCAAGTTCCTTACATAAATTTGGAAAGGGTCACATCCAAACAGCTGCCAGTGAAAAGCTCATCGTCGTGCATGTGTGTGTGTGTGTGTGTGTGTGTGTGGTGTGTGTGTGTGTGTCCTGAGAAATACAGTTATCTGTTTCTGTTTGCTATCACATTCTGATAAAGTGGATGGAAAAACTGAGAAATTTTGGCTAACTAGAATTTAACACTATCACAGGAAAGACCTGCATTCTCACACACACAGAGGAAGAAAGAGAGAGAGAGAGAGAGAGAGAGAGAACTCAGATATACACAACTACGTCTACATTTGTTTGTTTTAAAACAGGATCTATGGAAGATTGTGATATGAGCGAATCTGTGATATGGGTGTGTGTTTTGCATGAGTTTGTTTTATTTCCACATGAAGATCCGAAATATGGGTTACAGTCAAAGTAAACAAATCAAATCTTCCTCTGATGGGTGATTTATTGTAGCCTGAAAGCACAATCTGTTTAAACAAATATAGAGAAAAGACAAGTATTACACAATAATGAAAGTGGAAGCTCAGTTTCACCAGATGCACTACAGCAAGGCTTACCAATGGGAAGCTGATCAGAATTATTTCTCTGTGTCAAAGTGATGACGTATTATTTCTACAGTAAAGCTGATAATAGAGATGTTACTGATTTATCATTAATCAAAGAATTTAACTGATTAAAAATGTATTAACTGTATTAAATGTATTATTATTTTTTTTATTAATTGTTTTTTTTTTTTTTTCCTATAGCGGTAACCTTTTTAAAGATTCAAGATTCAAGAAGTGTCTGAGTTCTTCTGATGAATTTATTATCCCAGAACATACAGATGCTAAACTGACTGAAATGTTTGGGAAACACTAGATTGTGCCGCAAGAAGTGAATAAAACTTAAACTGAGTGAGAAATGTGCATCTGGTTATCATTAATTATTAATGATTCATCAACTATTGATTGCTAACATGTTTGACTATCACTTATCACTATTCGCACATTTTTACCACAAAAACGTTAAAATTTGCAATCCTGGTTATTAAAGTTGAAAACATGAAAATACAGGAAATAAGATTAAATTATGTACATTTTTTACTGTTAGGTAACATACAATGCTAGCTAGATTTGATTTCATTTTTCTTTTTTGCTATTGTTAAATTAAATTGAATTGTACAATTCAATCCTCAAACATGAGTCATCTATCTGCACAACAGAGGTTAATTTTAGCCATCTCTTGTTAGTGATAGTAGATTATTTTGATCTAGCAAGAGAATGATGTTTTTGGCAAATTTCAGCACTTGTTTTACATTTTAGTACTTTCTTAGATTTAAAAAAAATTATTATTCACATTAGCATTAGAAATCTATATGTTCTAGGATAATAAATTCATCAAAAGAGCTCAGACATTCTTTCGACAACTGAAGAATCCACACACCATCCCATAATTAACACTGGGTAGTTTTGTCCTTGTTAACAATAGACACCTTTTCACTTCAAAGCCTGAAGTAATGAAAAGTATTACACCAAGCATGGGAGGCTACATTCCAGCTTCAGGGTGCTCTGTGGGCCGGCACTGGTGTGACGATTTAGATAGGACTAACCTGCAGAGATGAAACGAGAAACTTGGTGGGATGTCCAAAGAAGAAGGTGATAGAGGCATGAGCAAAAGACTAAAGCCTGGGAAATTGTTGTAGGAAGGGAAAAGGAAGTGGTTGTAGATTGATGGTGATGAACCTGCCAGGATTGTTACAGACAGGAAATGTCTGTTGGTGGAAGTGTTTTTAGTTGTGGCTTTGGTGAACAAAGTAGCCACTTTTGTAAATTTAATATCTCCATATAGAATTTTATGACTTTTCAAAAGAGATGTTCAAGTCAAAGCGGAACTGTTGATTGTGCAAAATAACAGAATGCAGTTATAAGAGTTAAAAACTCCCTTTATTTCTCTATACAACCCCCTGCTACACTAACGCACTTATCCCAGTGTTTCACTAGTGCTTGGACACCATCAAGGTAGACTCCCAGGAACTCCTTTAATGGCCAAAACATGTGGAAATGTCTTGGAGGAGGTCAGGGCAGTGCGGGTGTTGTGGCAATAGCTGCCAGACGAGTTCCTTCAATGTGCAAGTGGTGTTGGTGTAAGATTGTGTGTAAAGGTCCCACAGACAGATGCATCTTTTTCCGCAAGTTGGTGGCAAATTATTGTCAATTTTCAAGGATCAGGTGTTCCACTCACTGAATGTTCATTTGAACGACTGCAATGGGCTCCGAGCCACCTTGACCAGAATCGTCATTCACGGACATACGGCCTTCTTTAAAACATTTGCACCATTCAAATGGTTTGCTGCTACTAAGAGTCTCATCACCGTACTGTGCTTGAAATCTTATGTAAAAATGCCATTCACAAGTCCTTGGACTTGAACACCCCTTGTATACTATATGTATTTTTGTTCTATTTTTCATTATCCTTCATTACAAACTATTCCATCTGCTTGAAGTGTTGCCAGCAGTATTTAGCCCTCACTTTATCTCTTTCTAAAGTTCCTTCTGTCTATCTGGTTCTGTCACCTGTTCATCTATGCATTCTGCTCAAACCAATCAGATGCTATTGGCATTGATGATGTCGCATTAATGACATCATCAATGACATAGTGCTCATCATCTCTTATAACTAAAAGACGTGAGTAATGTTTCTGCCATCGTCTAAACTGTGTTGCCTAGCTGCAGTGCAGTCTGCGACTTCAGTAGCAACAGTTGGACCACTTTCCTGGTTAGCATTCACACAAAAGACACGATGCACGCATGCGTATCCCAATGTGTGAAACCCAATTCACAGTCACAGTTATTAATTTGGAGAATAGGTGTTTCTGTGGGTCACAGGGTATTGTGATATATCTGAATGCCACCAGATTGGCTTTTATTTCGTTAACAGCTCAAGTGTGTATAACATAATGGATTAAAGCTGCACGATTTCAAATTTGCTTTGGTGCGTCACCGAGCCAGAGAGCGGTTGTCATTTATAGGTATTATTAAACAGCTTCACAAACAGTCTCTTGATTTACCATTATTTCTTACAATATGATTTCCCTACAATAATTCAAATTATCAGAGGTACTGGGATAAAAGTTTGTATTTCTGATATGTCTACAACACAAACCAAAATAGAGTTTTTGAAAATTTTAAACATTTTGAAAGTAACTTTAGCTTCAAATAAAGGTCGTATCAATTACAGTGAGGTCAATATGATCACCCTGTGATTAAGTTCTCTTACTTAGAAATCATGGGGGGGTCTACAATTTTCAGCATAGGTGCATTTCCATTGTGAGAGACAGAATCTAAAAAGAAAAATCCGGAAATCACATTGTATGATTT